>WOFM01000209.1:51501-80025 GCA_011428145.1 Ericerus pela
ACCACAACCATAACCAGAACAATAACCACTAAAAACCAGAACAAATTGACAACATTGATTTGGGAACTGACGACCAAAACAAAAACTTTCACCTAACCAATAATCAATAATCAATTCCCATAAAATTCTGAAACCTTTAACCAGAACAATTGGCAGAAAGAATAGGTTTTTATTGAATTTCATGAAATATCAATATTATTGATTATTTTCAAAAATTACTAATTATTTCCTGAAAAATTATTAATTATAGATAATTAGACCTCGAGAAAATTTTTTTTGTATATTTTATCCCAAATTTTGTCTTAACCAATAACCAGTAACCACAATCAATACTCAGAAAAGTTGTTTTGGTTAACCAAAACAATAACTAGTAACCAAATAATTACCCTGTTAAACAAAAACCAGTAACCAGAAACCAATAGAGATTTTTATTGATTCCCAGTAACCAATAACCTCAAAAATGTTTTGGTTATAAGCCCTACCTGTGACCATTCAGGTACGCACTTTTGTCAAGTCCGGTCTATCAATATTGGAGTTCTGTATAATTTTCACAAACATTTCTAGAAGTTGAAAACAGTTGTACAGGAAAGAGATTTTCTGCAGAAATGCATGACCATAAAAACCATCAGAAGAAGAAGAGTAGCGACTGAAGAACATACTAGAGGAAATTGTGACTACGTTTTATCGACTATTTCATCCAAACAAATGAAACAAGAACTTGAGTATGTAAAGAATCATTCCTATCCATCTTATTAATTGGACGGACTAAGGCTGAAAATGCTGCAAAAACGCTCTTTGATGAAACAAAATTGCAGTGGACAAAAACCTGTTCTACAAGAATTTTATAATAGCCTGAATAATGTAAAACCTTGTGAAAAGAACAATGATACAGACAACGTTGATTTACATAACGAGGACTTATTTTGAAATTTTGTAATATTTTTTTAATGCTTCATTGATTATTTTTTCCTAAAAACTTAATTAATATTATTATATCGATAAAAATTGTGGCGTTTAGTAGTTTTTTGGTCAAAATGTTGAAATTTTAGTGGGATATAGCATGTATTGGCACCAAATTGTCTTTAGCAGTTTTTGAAACCAAAAAAAAGTGGCATTCAGCAGGTTATGAAACAAAACACAATATTGAAGGCTATTTTTAAGGGCGATAGAGCAGGTTTTGGCACAAAATAATATCACCATTGAATTTGTAAGGTCCAAAAATAGTTAGTCACAAACAAATCTCATTTTTTTTGGTTTTGGTATTTAGCAGGTTTTGGAAATAAGCGGCTCAATTAATAATAATAAATTTCGTAATTTCAACCAAAATAATAAAAGTCAAAGATTTCAATATGGAGGAAATTACAATAGATATAATAATAATAACAGAAACCAGTACCACAGTCAAAATATAGATCAGGGGAAAATGACATATAATAATAACCAACAATCTGAAATGTCTCAAAATAATAATAATAAATATGAAACTAAAAAATATATTAACAACCAAAATCAAAATACTTTACCAAGTTCGAATGCTTTAGTATGCTCCAAGTGTCATGTCAAAGGGCACATTGCTAAGGTATGTCCATCAAATAAAGAAGGCACAAAACTCCAAGATAAATTAGATGGTCCTGCACAGAATACACGATATGGACAAAATAATAACAATAATAATAATAATAATAATAATAAAAAAGAAAATGACGTTCAATGGTCCATGATGCTAAGATATAAAGATTTTGAATCGAAAGTAAGCAAACATGACAATAAATTGATAAACTTAATTACATCGAAAAACATAGAACAGGAATTAGATTCGGACTATGTTCCTTTAACAAATAGAATAATGTTAGATGGTGGAGCAGTTGCTCATGTAATCTCGGATTTGTCAAAATTGTCCAACCCTATAATGTTGGAAAAACCAATCGAACTGGAGTGTGCAATTCAGGACACATTACTGATTGCAACACACATAGGTACCTTGTTCATTAGAGTGGAAAACTCAGAGAGAAAACAAACTGTAATAAGACTTAAAAATGTACATTATGTACCATCCTTGAATATCGATCTAATGTCAGGAATAAAAATCACTGAAAATAGAGCGCTTGGCATAGACCAAAATTTTTCTGCAGCGTACATATACATTCGAGGTACGGATGAGGTCATATTCTCAGCCCCAAAAATAAGAGGTGTATACATGGTCAAGTATGAGATTGTACCAGAGACCGCCGTTATTGTTATAGAACCCCAAGACAAATTAAATAAAATATGCCCCTGTAATAATAACTCAAATAAATTGGCATGTATGCCCAACATAAATTCCCAAGACGAATGGATGGAATATGAAATAGAAGAAGAAATAGTAGAGGAGTGTCAGGAGGAGAATGAAGAGAATAATAATCACACAAAATAACACAATAAATAATAATATAGAACACGATAATATAATAAATTCTAATGACACAAACGATAATAAAAATTCACAACAAGATGAAATGAATGAAGAAAAAAATTAAATGAATGAGGATATAGGAGTCAATATAAATAATAATAACATAATAAAAGAAAATAACACAATAAGTGACACACAGGAGCCTAATGAAAGGACAGAAAGTACAAAATTAGATAAAAAATTAATATGGCATAGGAGATTAGGACACCTGTCAGGGAAGAATTTAAAGTTCTTGACACAGGTCTCAAGAGGTATTCCTACTGGAATTACTTTTTTGATGACGGGTTCAGTCTTTGTGAAGTATGTGTAAAAGCCAACTACAGAAGATTAGGGCACAATGGAACTCGCACACGACTGGAGAGGAAACTTGAGCTTGTTTTGTCAGACACAATGGGCCCCTTCTCACCAGGTGTATATGGTGAAAAATACGTTTTAATTTTTGGGGACCATGTCACAAAATACACATTTGTTTCAACTATCGAAAAAAAATCCATGGTTTCTGAAGAATTCAAAAAATTATACTTAAAACTACAATCAAAATTCCCAGATCATCCCATAGCTACCCTGAGATGCGATAACACTAGGGAATATCTAGATTCAAACATGAAATCATTCTGTGAGAACAACGGAGTAAACCTCGAGCCAGTTGTTCCGTATTCACCGGAGTTGAATGCTATTGCCAAAAGGCAGAATCAGACAATTATGGCTAGGACGAGGGCTATGCCATTTGACTCGAACTTAGATTTCAAATTCTGGTCATTGGCTGTTGTGACGGCTGTTTATATTATAAACAGGAGCCCAACTAGGGCGAACCCAGACAACAAAATCCCCTTTGAAATGTTTTACGGCATAAAGCTGGACATATCCAATATGAGAGTTTTTGGGTCTCTCACTCATAGGCACATTCCCATAGAAGTCCGTCAACAACAAGCCACAAGGAATAAAAGAAAACGTGCTAACATAGAACACTCTAAATTAACCCAAAGATCCGATAAGGGAATTTTTTAGGATATGCCAACAGTAGGTACTGCATAAGGGACCCATTAATGGAGAAATTGCACGTCACTTGCGATGTCAGGTTTGACAAAACAAAGAACATAATAGAACTTAATAACACAAATGACAATAATAAATACACAGGACAACACGATAATAATACCATAGATATCCCTGTCATTTTAAACTTATTTAAATCACGATACAAGAATTATATTAAGGACCATATTCCTCAGAAATGGGAGGATGTTGAAAACAATCCTTTTAGGGAAGAATGGCTTCAAGCCATTACAGACAAGCTGAATTCATTATCTGATATGGGTGTGTGGGAAGTTGTCCCAAAAGAAAGAAATGTGAGGTCGGTAGATACCAAGTAGTGCTTAACCACAAAACCCAACAATCAAGGTGTTCACATACCAAAAGCCAGACTGGTTGCAAGGGGTTTTAAAGATCTCACTCACTATTCCTTAACCGAAACATATGCCCCAGTAGTCCAATACTGGTTAATCAGATGGATACTGTCAATTACTAATAAGTATGGTTTAAATATTATACAATTTGATATCAAAACAGCTTTCCTAAACTCACAGATAACATATCCTATATTTATATCTTCCCCAAAGGGCTGCTAATTAGGCAACAACAAATTCTTGAAACTCATAAAATCCATATATGGACTCAAGACTTCGTCGAAGAGCTGGTACGATCTATTGAACTCTGTGGGTGTGTGTATTAGTGTACACAACACCACACAAATACCAAATCTGGTCGGTTGCGTGTAATACGTAGATGTATGTGTGCGGGCCGAGCCCAGTAAACAATTAAGCTGCACAGACAAAATGTACAGCCGTGAGCACAAAAAGGTAGTTCGTGGGTTTTACCCCACTGGCCCGCTAGGTGGTCGACGAGTGTGTAGTACACACTCGTTCGTCATCGACCACCCGTCGCCACACCACTCTCCTCCTTGTAAGTTTCCGAGGAAACTTACGGTGACCTATGACGCCAGTCAAGTATGGCGCAGCGTTCACTACTATGCTCACGGATGTCGTTCACATAGTAGGGTCGCCAGGTCTCTTCGGTTTGGACTTACCGAAGTTGGCTGGGAGTGTGGGTCGGGAAGGACGTGTTTGGGGTGCTCAAGGCTGTGGAGAAGGGTGCGCTCGAGTTTGGGATCTCATGAGCGGAGTCTGGGGACGAGACATGGGAATGCTCATGAGGGGTGATGGGTAGGTTATTGGCGACGCCATTAAAGGCGGAATAACCAGGGCTGGAGGATAAACCGATGCCGAGAGTTGTAGATGAGGGGAATGGGAATTCCAGGTGGAGGCATCACAACTTGGGGAAGTGGCATTGGTGTTGTCGCTAGGGCGAGCGATAGGGTGTTATGTGCTGCAAGCACGGCGGCGGTAAATTGCTCCCACGGCTGCAGTGTTTGATTCTGCAATACAGGAGGTACCACTGGATGCAGTACAGGGGGCTGTACCACAGACGGGGTAGGATCCTGTATGGGAGCCGGTGATGTAGCGGGGGTTTGGGGCTGGGTTTTGTCGCGTCTTTCATCCCGTTTGAGTTCCATGTAGGAGAGACCGCAAGCGTGAGCTTCACGCCAGGTGCGGCCACCTGCCTTACAATTCAAACAGGGACGCTTTGCCAGTTTGCCATCAGCCAGGGGACTCTTATGACAATAGGTGGACTGCTGAGACTCGGGGACTTCTTCCAGCAAAGGTGTTGCCGTTAGGTCGATAACGGAGTGGTTATCGACGGCAGCACTTCTTGTCGGTTCGACCTCTTCGCGTATTGGTTACAGTATGCGTTGAGGGACCAACGTAGGGGTTGGTGGGAGATGGATGGTTGGGGCTGGAGTTGGGTCGACATCCATTGTTGTCTCTTCCAAAGTAGTCGGTGCGACCGAAGGGCGAAGTAGAGGCGACTTGCCTTTCAGGACCGACAGTACTTTTTTCGTGGCTACTGGTGCCTCCGTGACTTTGGAAGTTGACGGTTGGGGGGACCACTTTGTTGCTGCAGACGGACGTTTAAAACCCCCGGTACGCAACGTGGCAGTTGCTTGCGCTTGGTGCTTCCAAAGAGGAAGCGGTTCAATCTGTTTAATCGTCTTGAGCGGCGGGAATTCCCCAGAGGGGAGGCCTGCTGAGGAAGACGGTTGAGGACTGGGCAAGGGTCCCTTAGATTGAATGCGCTGTACGACTTCAGCAAATGTGCGGGTGTCAATCCGCGCATTGCTTAGTTGTACAGCGGCCCGAGCGTGAGGTGGCGTCTCCAACGAGTACGTGGTCTTCCTGGGGAGCAGAACAAAGACCCGAGAACGAGAGCTACGGACAAGGCCACTCTGTACGAGCTCACAGTCCCGAGCTGCCACTCCAGGAGCAGGCCAGTACTGTCGAAGGGGCACACCTCAACCCCTGGCAGCTTATTCCACCCTCTTCCTCAGCGTCAATTGCCGTTGCGGTACTCGAGAAGTAGTACGGCATGTACCCTCTTGTGCAGGTCCGACAGAGGTAAGCGTCATACTTGATCGGATGTAGAGGACACAGGCGATGTCTGCTTCACCGGTGGAAAGGTGGCAGTAGCTGTGGAGGAGGGAGACAGGGCAACGTCAGCTGGTGACGTCGGGGGTGAGAAGGTGGGAGAGGGGGAGCGATGGTCGTCTACACGAGGAGACGACGGTGCATCGCCGTTACCACCCTCTGTTGGTGGAGGAGTAGCCCTTAAAAGGGCTGTTTCTTCATCTTCCGATAACTCGGGAATGCTGGGAGAAAGACGCTCTTGGGACATTTCACCAGTCTATTACGCTCCGTGAAATATTATTAAAAGCACCTGATGTGTAGCATTTGATGAAGAGTATATAACAGCCAGGCACGTCAAGAAAAGAGTGAGTTTCTAAAACACGAATTTCACTCGTTTCCTTGACCGTAACCACCGTTTATTTTCGTCTCGTAAACACGAACAAAGGTGTGGTTGCGGCAGCTGTTGTTGCACATTAATATTACAAGATCGTTTTGTAGGCGGGGCCTGTTCGTCTTCCGAGGAGGAAGACGCGTCGTATTTATGCAACTGGGTGGTGCCACGAAACAATTTTCGTAATATGTCGTCGTCTACAACGCTTGACTTGTCGTCAGTTGCGTGAGCCGACTTGGACAAGTGTGGGAGGGGAAAGGGAATTGCAATAGGTTCGTTGTCGAGGATAGCGTCAGCAGTTTGACTCGAAGACTGGCCAATGGGGTGCGATTGGGTATTTTCCTTCGATAACGCTTCGGGAGGCGATTCTTTATTTTGATCGTGTGTAATTACGATCGGGGAAGAATCGAGCGTGTTGTCTGTGTGTGTAGACGACATCGAAGGTTGGGGTGAGGCATTTGGGGGTGAGTCGTCGTTTTTAGGTAAGACGACCTCAGATGACAAGTCAACTGTCGGTCCCAAAGGATCATCGACAGAAGTTGAGTCATCTGGGTCGGCTTCTATGTCTGTGTAGACATAGGCCGACTTTAGGCGATTGATTGATAAGAGTGTGTGTCGTCCTTGTATGTCGATCTCGAACCATTTATCCATACGGTTGAGGACTTTGTACAATCCAGAGTACGGTGGGTCAAGTGCCTTATGAGGTGTATCGATGCGTAGCCATACGTTTTCGGCTGATTTCAGATCAGCGGGGACGTATGAGGTGGAGTCGCCGTGGTTGCGGGTGATTTGAGTGAACGCATTTGCACTTTCACGAATGTGTTGTGGAAGGTTAGTGCCGTCGATGTGAGTGACGACACTTGGTAGGCTGTCTTCAAAGAAGTCAACTGGGAGACGGAGCTCTTCACCATAAAGGAGTTGGGCTGGGGATACGCCGAGGTCGGAGATGACCGTCGAGCGTAGGCTGAGAAGAATAAGAGGCAAATCGGCTGCCCATTCTCCACGCGAGTCTTTAGAGTTCTTGCGGGCCATGATGGTGGCTTTGAGAGTTCGATGCCAGCGCTCTATTTTGCCGTTTGATTGGGGGTGATACGCCGTAGTTGAGATTTTGTGTATTTCCAACTGGCGTGCAACCGAGTTAAATAAAGCGCTTTCGAACTGGTGTCCCTGGTCCATCGTTATGGTTTCGGGGATGCCGAAGGAGGTTACCCAGTGTTGGACAAAGAGTGTTTCCACTTGATCCGCAGAAATATCCGTTGTCATGATGGCGTGAGGCCATTGTGTGGCGTGGTCAATCATTGTCAGACAATGACAAGGACCGCTAACCGTCAGCAACGGACCCACGATATCGATGTGCACATGCTTTAAGCAATCAGTAGGGCGGAAAGCTTGGAGAGGGGCTTTGGTGTGTCTACTGATTTTGGCTTGTTGGCATGCGGTGCACTCTTTTGACCAACATAGGCAGTCAGATCGTAGGCCAGGCCAAATAAATCGATTAGCGATCAGACGGGCAGTTGTCCGGCCACTCGGGTGTGAGAGCCCATGAATCGAATCGAAGATGGTTCTCCTATATTTGGCGGGTACAAAGGGTCGTTTTTTCCCCGTGGACGTGTCGCATGTTAAGAGTAACGTGTGTCCGGGTACTCTGAACGATTCGAGGATGAGGGCAGAGTTTGGGTCTGCAAGGTATTGGGCTAGTTGAGGGTCGTGTTGTTGGCAAAGGGCCATTTCATTATAAGGCACAACACAGGGAGAGGTAATGGCGGAGATTGATATATGCGACAAACAATCTGCGGCTATGTTGTCCTCTATTTTGATGTAGCGAATATCCGTTGTAAACTGCGAGATATACTCTAGTTGATTTTGCTGGCATGGTGAAGCTTTCTCGCACGCCTGAAACTGGGCAGTCGTGAGGTGCTTGTGGTCCGTATAGACAGAGAAAACACACCCTTCGACCAGGTTACGGAAGTGCTTCACCGCTGCAAAAACAGCGAGTAATTCGCGGTTGTATGTTCGGTGTCAGATAATTTGCGGGAGAAAAATGCCAAGGGCTCTAGCAATCCGGCACCGTGTTGATAGAGGGTAGCCCCTATCGCGTGGTTAGATGCGTCAGTTGTTAAGACGAGTTATTTGGACTCGTCAGGATGCGCCAAAAGAGCAGCATTTGCTAACGCCTGCTTTAGGTTGTGGAAGGTGGTTTTGGCAGTGTCAGTCCAAATTATCGAGGTTTTGTCACGTTTTTTGTTAGAGTGGATAAGCGCGAAGAGTTTACTCTGAATGTGAGCGCAATGTTTAATTGTACGCCGGTAGAAATTCACCATTCCGAGAAAGCGCCTAAGGTCATGAACTGTTTTGGGAAGTGGGAAATCGAGTATAGCTTGGACACATTCTGGAGTAGGTTTGATACCTGCGCTGTTGACTGAGTTGAAAACGAGTGGGAGTGCCGTCTTGACTGACTCGTTTACTCGTTTCCCAAACGAGTAGGGGATTTGGAATCGTGGCGGTCGCAATTTTGGGGTTTGTCCCACCACAAACATGGAGGGTCAGAGCAGTTGCGCGATTTCCTCCCGAACTGTTGGTGATACCAACAGTAGCCATCGCAGGAATGGGAGGGAGAGCGGGTATTCACCGGTCTCTTACCATCGATGACTCGTAGCATCATCCGTGGTTTCAAACAACTGGAGCTAGAGTCACAAGAGTGCAATCTGTCTCTGGACCTGGCATCGCGTGAACGCGAATGCCTATGTTCGGGGAACAGGGCGGGATCTTTTGGGTGGTCGACAGAACTCACCTGTTTTCCAGCCGAGAGCTGTTGAAGCAGTTGGGTAATGGTAGCTAACTCTGAGGAATTAGCCGTTGGTGCTGTTGACAGGGACACCGTGGGAGTTGCGATAGCGGAAATGGTGCTGGTCACAGGGGATGTCGATGGAAAGGTTTGTTCGAGAGCTATTGCCTCGTCAGCTTCGAGCGCTGCCTGTCGAGAGGTTGCGGGCTTTGTCATGGCCAATCTCTGGTGGATATTGACTGGGAGGGATTGGAAAAGAAGGTTACAGAGAAAATCGTCATTGACTCTTCCTTCGTTTAGGGTGACGAGGCGGCGATGGTACGCCGAAGGCCTCTTGGAAGATTGACGATGGGTGTTTTCCAACAGGGTTCTAATCTGGGTGTAGGAGGAAGGGGAAAATTCCTGTTGGATTTGATTTCGGAGGTTCGACCAAGTGTGCAGCGAGTCGTCGGGACTGTAGAGTAGCTCTGACACAGCATTGGCTACCTGGGTCGGCAAGTGGCTGGAGATTGCCAGGTAGAGCCGATCTGCTGCAGCCAGAGATGCACATTCTTGGTGTTGAACGGAGGAAGGCCTGTTAGTAACCGAGGTGGATGGGCTTGTAAAGAGGGCGAGACGGTAGTTGCGGCGGAATTTGCTTCCTGCCAGTGTGATTGCCGATTGAGGATGGGGGACAGCCTCAGTGTGGAACTGTCAACTGGCTGGTGCTGATTGACCGGACATTCCTCACCCGGGAGGTAGTTGTTGAGGAACAATTCGAAATTTACAAGTGTATAGTACTGTGGGATTGCCAAGTTTGTCGGTACAGTTGACAAACGCATGCTGACATGCGGGGTTGAGTGGATGGCAGATGTGGGGTTGGGCTGGTTGTCCGTCCTCCTGGGAGGATTGCTGACTGTGGCCTTCGCAGGCATCAGCGCGAGAACCAGGTTGTCGAGGGATGACGGGGTTAGTTTGGAGGCCATGGTGGTGATTGAAAAGGGAGGCTAAGTTTACACTTTCCTCGTTGGCAGCTGATTGCCGACTGTTTGCTTCTCTTTGGGATGGCTGATTGGTACTTGCGTACTGACGTCGAGCCTGGGGAGAGAAGAGGGAAAAATGAAAAAATAAGGAGATGGAAAAGGAAGGAGAAGAAGGTTCTCCTTCGGCATTCAAGTGCCGACTGATTTTTGTGGACGTTGGTCGGTACTTAAGTACCAACGAGCAACGAGGGAAAGGGGAAGGAGAAGGAGAACCTTCTCCGTCGGCTGACAAGAGCCAACTGAATTCCTTCTTTGGTTGTTGGCGGGTATGCCAACGTTTGAAGAAGGGGCGTGGTTTGGCCAATCAGCTGTTGAAAGCTGATTGGTTGTTGTTTCCAAGCTAATTGGAAACAGTGGGGAAGGAGGTGACGGTTCCTTCCCTGTTGACGGTGAAACATCAACAACAAAAATAAAATACTTACGTCGGAGGTCACCACTTGTGGGTGTGTGTATTAGTGTACACGACACCACACAAATACCAAATCTGGTCGGTTGCGTGTAATACGTAGATGTATGTGTGTGGGCCAAGCCCAGTAAACAATTAAGCTGCACAGACGAAATGTACAGCCGTGAGCACAAAAAGGTAGTTTGTGGTTTTTACCCCACTGGCCCGCTAGGTGGTTGGCGAGTGTGTAATACACACTCGTTCGTCATCAACCACCCATTGCCACAATTATATTTAAGCATTTTCTATGATATTAAATTAAATTTTCATAATTTCTATTCTAAACAAAATTACCTCGCAAAGAACATTGAAATCATTATCAACCCAACCCGACTAACTTTTTCCTCCTATGTCTTGGCAATTGATAACGAAATTTTGTACGTATTTTTCAATCAAATAGCAGTCCATGTTAATTCTGTATAGTCAAAGTCTTAAAGTTTTTCCATCTTTGATCATTGGAGACTGTTCTCCATTTGTCAGTCGTCGTTACAATCTCGTAAATTAAATATTCGAGTTTACATTCTTTTTCACTGTGTTCAATTTTTTAAAAGATCTCAACTCTCCACAATATTCATTCTTTGATATTTTTCTAGAAATGTCGATATTCTTTCGATATTTCCCTCAAAAATATTGGTACTTTTTCAAATTTTTTATCCCAGATCAAAAATTAATTTGGTGAAAAACTGAAACAAAAAGAATTCGTCATTTGGTTTCCATTTTTAATCTTGAAACTAATTGGTTGTTTCCAATTGGGTTTCAGTTAATTTTGGTTTCAAGCGCAGGAAAATATGGTTGCTACTTCCAAAAAATTCACTTCTTGTTTCTCAATCCCTGTCTCTAACACACGTGTGAAATGATAAAAAAAAATTTGCCCAAGATATTTTCATCACATACAAATCACATGCTAAAGCTAGAGTCCCGAGTGAGATTTGCAGCCGTATTCTAGAATGATACTTGTGTACAGATTCGCTACTTAAGTAAAATTTTATTTTTACTCCCATAGGTAAGTACAGGATGAACTTGGTGAAACGAGTGTCCAAATCTTACCGAATGTTAAGAAATGTTCTAGAATAAGGGTGTTAGACCCATATTCTAGAAAGATACTCAAGTAAAGATTCGCTGCTTAAGTAATATTTTATTTGCGACCCCCATGTTTAAGTATAGGATAAACCTTGTCGAAAGAGTAATTAAGTCTCACTTAACGTTAAGAAATGTTCTAGAATACGAGGGTTATACGCTTTAAAAACTTCAAGGTTTCTACGAGTGAGAATATTTCGTCTTGAAAGTGGTGCCACTTTTCATTTCAGATGCGTCCTTCTTCATTATTTAATACTCTCGTCATTTCTCTACGTATCACTGAGGTTCATTCAAACCAATAATTTCTTCGCCATTTCCTCCACCTCCTCCAACATCTGAACTGATACGAGGATAAAACAATATTATATTCTACTTCCAAACTTAATTCGTTTCAAGCGACACATGAAAAAGTAGCGGAAGCGACGTCGAATAAAAACAAAAAAAAGAAAAAAAAGAAAAAAAAGATTCTAATTTGTCGTAACACTTTCGAAGGTCGGACATACGACGTCTTTTTTCACTTTATTCCGATTATCTGAGGAAAGCGTAGTGTGAAAAAACATAAAAGTTTCAACTAACGAATACCAAAATAGGTGAATTTATTCGTCGTTGAAAAAATCGCTATCGAAGGAGCCGTATGATGAAACGAATAGTTTAACAAATTTTTAGAAAATAATTGGAAAAAAAGAGGCATTTTCCGGCTTGCCGGAAAATACTACCGCTGCGAACCGGGCGGCTCAATTCTTTTGTTGGTGTTTCAGAGCCCCGAAGGTCGAATAAAAGGTGGTCGGCGTTCTTCCTCGTGAACTGACTGTTCAGTTCTCGTTACCGTCTTCGAAGGCGGTAGAAAACCAACATTTAATCCAAATTAATCGTATATTTAATCGGAGATAAAAACACATTAAGATACTAGTTGGGTGTATTCGTAGAGAGAATAGATTAATAATTTAACGAAGAAACAACCCGAGATATTAAAAAAAGTACACTTTATACAAGCTTTACGAACGTGATTATTTCAGGTAAACGAAAATTGTTGAAGAGTTTAACCCTCCTGACCGAAGTCTTCTTTGAATTTGTCCAGTTTCGTCATGTCATCGTCATTCACGGTCGGTTTCGACGTGGCTAATGATCGCATCATATCGTTCTGCAGAGAGAAACAAGAAAGCTACGATAAATGGCGCGAAAGAACGTTTCACCTTCGATTGGTAATTTAAGGATTAAATATAAATCGCAGCGGCGGCGAGTAGAAATAAAAGCCTACGAAAGAAGGCGCACCATGGAAACCGGCGGCTCCAGAAGTTTATCTCCATCCACTTCGACCCAAGACATTTCGATAGCTCCCGGATCTCCCGGTGAACAAGGAGTTAGCAGATCGTCGATTATTTCGTTCGGATTTTTACGCGATGGTCCACGAACTTTTTTAAAATGTGTAGCCATCTGAACTTTGCGCACTGGTTGCATGAGGGCATCGCGAACTACGATGCTGATGTCGGCACCCGAGTACCTAATAAAAACATCGATATTTCAATAATAATAGTAACAATAATAATTAATACCTAATTAGCCTGATTAGCCTAATTAACCTAATTAACTAATAATTAATAATTGGTAATACTGATAATTATCGCTATCACCGTCGCAAATTATTATAAAACGAAAATAGCGAAAGCCTCGAAGACCATAACTTCGTGCTAACCGCGGGTCATCGATCGCAGGCTCGAAACGGCGAAACGGCAACGTATGCGCGAGTGTGTTACCTCTCTGTTTTCGCAGCCAATACTTTCAGATCGTCTTCGTTTAGCTCGTGGTGGGTGTTGCCCAGATGTAATTTGATCATAATCAGACGAGCGTGCTCCTCGGGCAGGCCAATGTAAATGCGCTTCTCGAAACGTCGACGAATGGCCGCGTCCAGCACCCACGGAATGTTCGTCGCGCCCAACACCAGTATTCCCTCGTTGTCGGTGCCGACGCCTGCAACATTTCAACGAAGCACCCGAATCAAAAATAATCGTCGGCGCGCGCCCCAAATAACGACGCCGCGCCGCCCAACTCGGCCTCAGTCCAGCCCGGCCCGGCCCAGCCCAGCCCAGCTCACGAAACTAATTGGCGATCGCACGGCCGGTGTGGCCAGAATTTGCAATTTTCATCGCACCTCACTCGCGTATCGACGAGTGGCGCAGTAATTCTCGAGAGCCTTTCGACTGCGCCGAGTTCGGGTGCTCGTTATTTTCGCAACGAACAACCGACCAACGACAAAACGGTAACCCGCAAACGATAAATTATTTCGTATTTCTCCCCGGTCGACCGGTCGACCGGACGAGGGTACGCCACCTCGAACCGACATTCTCGGCCCGCGATGCCCTCGCAAAGGCGTCCATTACGTTCGCGTACGCGTGCCGCGCGATTTTACTCGCCGAACGTAATAAACGCGCTCGTAGATTCGGGCAATACGCTCAAAAGGTTACCTTGCATCTGAACCAGGAATTCGGTTTTTATTCGCCTCGCTGATTCGGATTCGTTATCCGATCGCGACGAGCACAACGAGTCGATTTCGTCGATGAATATTATACTCGGTTTATGCTGTCGGGCTAATTCGAATAAATTTCTGACCAATTTTTCCGACTCTCCGAGCCACTTCGAGACGAGGTCCGACGACGATACCGAGAAAAATGTCGAATTGTTGGCTTCGGTGGCCACGGCTTTCGCCAAATACGACTTTCCAGTACCGGGCGGCTGTAAAATGTGAAACGAACGCGTTCTTCACACCGGTACGGTAACACGACGACGATTAACGAATAGTGAAGTACGCACCCCGAAAAGCAATATACCTTTCCACGGAATTCGTTTTCCAGTGAACAAGTGAGGAAACTTAATCGGCAAAATGACGGCTTCTTTAAGAGCTTCTTTGGCGGCCTCTAAACCGGCGATGTCGGACCATTTCACGTCCGGTTTTTCCATAACGATCGCCCCTTCCAAACGCGACTGCAATTTTTTCTTTTCCGGATCTTCGCCGTCGCTATCGCTATCGCCATTCTTCTTTTCGCCACTCCTGCGGCCACCAACAACAAATTGTTCGCGATCAAAACGACACTCGATGCCACGCGACGATCAATTTTCACCTACTTGTGCTCCGCTTCGGTAACGGGCGTTTTATTCTTGCCTTTTGACAAATACGCCTTCAGCTTCTCCGCCCTGTCCAAGTACTGCAAACATTTCGAACGAATACTGTCTTTCGCCTTTTCTCCTTGAGCTTCGTCTAAAACAGTCGAGGCAAAAAGTATGAAACAAGCGAATAACTTAGACGAAAATACATCGACAGAAGCGAGTAAATTATTCACATTTGATGGCGTGTAAAAAGTATTCGACACCGTGTTCGTACAGATGGAAGGCTTCTTCGTAATTTTTCTTACGGTCTTCTTCCGTCGCTTTGGTCACGAGATCAATGGCTTTCTGAAACAGAAGTAAAGAACGATGAGAAACGTCACCGGTGATGTGACGATTCGCAGTCTATCGCGATCTGCAAACCACTAACTCGTCCAAGTTGGGCAAGAATTCGCAAAACAGAGACTACGCGGAATCCGAAGACCTAGCTCATTAACTTTGGTAACGTATTAACTTACTTGCAACGTCGAGGTTGAAGCCATTACTACCAGTATCAACCTTCGATTGAGATCCAGCGACTAGTGCTAAGATATACACGACTGTACCGATAAGATGGCTCCCTAAAATTGCTACATGCAGATCGTAAAGATCGGTGAGATACGAGCGAAATGTTTCATTCATGCGGCAAACACAACATTATTGTGAAACATGACAAGGTGAATACGCGCCTAAAAACTGCAAAAATCGTATTAAAACCCCTGTAGGAGGTTATAAAAAAACTGAACTAATATATTTATAGATATTTCCGGAAAATAAAACAAATTCAAAACTTAGAACGACCGAGATAACAATATAAGGGACGGTGTCACAGAGAGAGAGTATCAAATACTTTAGTTTGGTGATGGTGATGGGTACAGATGCTGGGAATTGGGAAATAACTTGATAGTCATCGATAACTATCGATAAATCTTGTCGAGGTCACCTATCGCTATTTATCGATAAATGGGATAAAATTTATCGATGGTTTCAATATTTTATTTTATTTTCAATTATTTAGGGTTTTTTTTTTTGCAAAAAACCATATTATTAAAATTGTTGGGAGACGATCCCACACAACTTCGTGACATAACATTATTTGTGCACGACTTTGCATAACCTGAAAATAAAATATATGTTTTGTGCTTCGCCATGTGGCAGCACTGATTCTCACCTGGGAAATATTTTGATCAACGAACTTTTAGTTCTTCGCTAAAATTTTTGTATGTTGTCCAAATACATTCACGATGGTTCATTATTTGCGTTTCTTTTCTATGTGATCTTCAATCAATCTTCAACATGCTAGCAGAGCGTGGCATAGAAAAGTGCGTTTTTCATTTGTGATGTGTGTTAAAATTTAATAATCTTTAATTTATTTATTCACGCAAAATGAAGGGCTGTGTCTCATTTAATTTTTATTTTTTGTTTCACGAAAAAAGTGAAAGGTTAAGTGTCATTAAAAGTTCAAATCGGTGATGTACAGAAGTTAAAACAAATTTAAAATATTGTAATTTCATGAGTTTTGCTTCGATTAATAATTAAATTCAAATTAAATGCGTATGGCAACGAAATTGTGGTCATCGAAGCTGAGTACAAAATCAAAATTTTGGAAGAAGAGAATCAACTTCAAATCTGATCTATGATATGGCAAACCTTCAAACTACATTAAGAATGGTTGGGTAATTTTTATCCTAAACTAATTTGGTGATTGAGAATTGCGTTTTTCCATTCCTTCATCGATCAATTTGCATTTTGTTGGACCTGATAACGTCGAGAGTCGAATTCCCATTGAATTTGGAGGATTGGACTTTGTCAATGGACCAAGGATTACCACGAATTATTGAGGTGAGTTAAGATCTTTTGATGCAGAAGAAGTGTAAACAAACTTTCATTTTGAAAAACGATTTATTCACAACATTACTATGATAACGACTGATGAACAGAGAACAACCTCCATCAAGCAGTGGCGAGAAAAAGGCTATACCGGCGATCAGTGTCGCCACATATGAAAAGCGGAAATGTTATGGTTATGTCATATACAGTGTATGTCCGACTTCAGACTATGTGTTTGTGAGGGAGTGAAGGAATCATATCCCAACACCCCCCTACAATTCAAAACAGATGAATGAACATATGGATTGTCGGTATGGTAACACATAGTAAATATATATATATATGTAAGCTCTTCAGAAAATAATGAAGAATCATATAGACACATCTTTCATCTTTCCATACTTAAAATCCATCAATAGATGAATATAATACAAATCTAATATATATATGAGAGATCTCTGCAACTCACTATATCAGCGAGTGCGAAACACGGACAGAAACTGTGGTTATTTTAAGAATGTGAATACATATTCTTACACATATATATATATAAAAATAAAATGAAATAAGCAATAGCAGTCAAGATGATTTAACACATATAAAATATATAAAATTTAAAAATTGCTGAAAAAAAATAGTATAAACATGAAATTTGTCGTTGACTAGTATTTTGATGTCATACAAGTAAAATGTGCAGGTACATGTCGATTAAATAATTTATCTTATATATTGTGTAATAATTAACATAAGGTATGCATTTAACATTTTGTTTTATTGTCATGTCTTATAAATATTATGTGTAATATTAAATTATTATACTATACAATCAGTCGAAGAGATCAATTTCTCCTCATTGTCAGCTGTGAAAGAAAAGTATTAATATATATATATGTAAGAATATGTATTAACATTCTTAAAATAACCACAGTTTCTGTCTGTGTTTCACACTCGCTGATATAGTGAGTTGCAGAGATCTCTCATATATATATTAGATTTGTATTATATTCATCTATTGATGGATTTTAAGTATGGAAAGATGAAAGATGTGTCTACATGATTCTTCATTATTTTCTAAAGAGCTTACAAAGAGCTTACATATGTATATAATTATAATTAATTGTGTGGGTTTAGATAAATATACTATTGTGGGAATCAATTGAATTTATATAGGGAATGCTGATGTCATAAGAAAGACAGAGCAGCGACAGGGAACCTTTTGAATTGTGTGTGATGTGAAATTGTGAAAACAAAATATGGACCATTTGGTTTACGATAGGCGCTGAAAGACCCACGCCCATCCACAGTCCAAAACCAAATATCAAAATTTTTGCAGGGTTATGTCTGTGAAGACTATTGGCCAAAAAGTTGACCTCGGAGGATTCTCGTAACAATATTTTGGAAGGTTTTCCGATCAAGTGCTTTAGTTAATATATCAGCAACTTGATCAGTGGACCTAATATCATTAAAAACTATCAGTTTTTGTTGGAATGCTTCCAACAGAGCATAGCATTTGATAGCAAGAGACCTGGATCCTTCCTGGCCTCCCCCAGATGCAATGCGGGACGCAGATATATTGTCCTCATATACTTGCACTGGGTCGGTTACAGTGAAAACGCTTTCCATAAGTTTCCAGATCACATAAATATCGTCAAGTGCATCATTCAATGCAATTAGTTTGGCTGCAGTTGACAAAGTTGCAACCGTATGTTGCCGGTGAACAGCCTAGTTTAGCAAGTCTCCGTTAATGAATATCATGAAACCTGTTGTGGAGCACCCTTTCTCCAAGTTATTTATATTTATGGGTGAATCGTCTACGTCGGGTGCATACGACATATCGACAAATGCCTTAATTTAAGTCTGATCAGAGTGGAAGACTAGAGAAAAATCCCGTGTTGTTTTGAGGTATCTAATGATACGACGAACATAATTCTTAATTTCATTGTTAGAGGATGTCTGAAAACGGGATAAATAATTGACGGCGAAAGCAATATCTGGGCGGGTAAGTCTTGCTACATAGAGCAGGTTCCCAATCATAGCCCTAAATTTGGTATCGTCAATTCCATTGGTAGGTTTATTGAATTTTGACACAGTCTCCATGGGTGTTGAAGTGGGTTTACTTTCGGTCATTCCGAATTTCCGGGAATCTTATCAATATATCTGTGTTGTATGAGGATTATTTGTTTTCGTGATATATCACATTTTATCTCAAACCCAACAAAAAAAGTAGGATTGTGTTCTATTTTTAGTGTGAAGTGTTTATTAAATATATTTATTAGGTATTGCGTCCACTCATTATGGTTGCTTGCCAATAACATATAGTCCACATAGATTATGAAGAATGCCATCGCACTTGTGTTGTCTTGTCTAATATACAAGCACCGATCAATTTTTGACTAGACAAAACCAGCTTGAACTACCATTGAGTTTGTGGCGACGCGTGGTCGATGACGAACGAGTGTGTACTACACACTCGTCGACCACCTAGCAGGCCAGTGGGGTAAAACCCACGAACTACCTTTTTGTGCTCACGGCTGTACATTTTGTCTGTGCAGCTTAATTGTTTACTGGGCTCAGCCCGCACACATACATCTACGTATTACACGCAACCGACCAGATTTGGTATTTGTGTGGTGTTGTGTACACTAATACACACACCCACAAGTGGTGACCTCCGACGTAAGTATTTTATTTTTGTTGTTGACGTTTCACAGTCAACAGGGAAGGAACCATCACCTCCTTCCCCACGGTTTCCAACTAGCTTAGAAACAACAACCAATCAGCTTTCAACAGCTGATTGGCCAAACCACGCCCCTTCTTCAAACGTTGGCATACCCGCCAACAACCAAAGAAGGAATTCAGTTGGCTCTCGTCAGCCGACGGAGAAGGTTCTCCTTCTCCTTCCCCTTTCCCTCGTTGCTCGTCGGTACTTAAGTACCGACCAACATCCAAAAAAATCAGTCAGCACTTGACTGCCGACGGAGAAGGTTCTCCTTCTCCTTCCTTTTCCATCTCCTTATTTTTTCATTTTTCCCTCTTCTCTCCCCAGGCTCGACGTCAGTACGCAAGTACCGACCAGCCATCCCAAAGAGAAGCAAACAGTCGGCAATCAGCTGCCGAAAAGGAAAGTGTAAACTTAGCCTCCTTTTTCAATTACCACCATGGCCTCCAAACTAACCCCGTTGTCCCTCGACAACCTGGTTCTCCCGCTGATGCCTGCGAAGGCCACAGTCAGCAATCCTCCCAAGAGGATGGACAACCAGCCCAACCCCACGTCTGCCATCCACTCAACCCCGCATGTCAGCATGCGTTCGTCGACTGTACCGACGAACTTGGCAATCCCGCAGTCCTCTACACTTGTAAATTTCAGCCCGTTCCTCGACAACTACCTCCCAGGCGAGGAACTTCTGGTCAACCAGCACCAGCAGGTTGACAGTTCCACGCTGAGGCTGTCCCCCATCCTCAATCGGCAATCACCCAAATCCCCTACTCATTCGGGATACGAGTAAACGAGTCAGTCAAGACGGCACTCCCACTCGTTTTCAACTCAGTCTGTCTATTCGTGGAAGATCTGCTTAGCAAGCATCACTTCCTGGTCGACACTGGCGCGGAGATATTGGCTATACCTCCAACCACTGAAGACCGGAAATGCAATGCTAAGCTCCAAATCTACGCTGCGAACCAAACTCCAATTAGTACTTACGGAGTTAAGCTGGTGCAGGTAGATTTTGGCCTTCGCCACGAATTCAAGTGGGCCTTTATCATCGCCGATATCGCTGATCCCATCATCGGAGCAGACTTCCTTAGCCATTACCAACTGCTTCCCGATGTCAGCGAAGGGCACCTCCTTGATAAGACCACAGGACTTCCGTAGTAGGTAAACCTCACCCTATCGACTATCCCCCGGAGATTTGCCTTACCATCGCCCACTCAAATAGTCGATTCCAAAAAATCCTCGACAAATTTCCCGGCGTAACCGGTAAAGAAGGCTTATGCCCGAGGATTTCCCTTACCAAAGTCACCCACGATATCGAAACTGTAGGTCGACCGGTGTTTTGCCGTGCCCGTCGTCTACATCCCGAGAAGCTAAAGGCACCCTGCCTTTCCTTCCAAACCATGTTCGAACGTGGTGACTGCTGACCCTCCAAAAGTGCCTGGTCATCCCCCTTGCATATGCACATGAAGCCTGACAAAACATGGCGCATGCTTGGTGAGTACAGAGCACTCAATGCACGAACTATCCCCCACAAATACCCTGTCCCGAATATTATGGATTTCCACGCCAGACTAGCTGGTGCCAAACTATTCACTAAATTAGATCTCGTGCGGGCGTTTAACCAAGTCCCGATGAACGAAGAACACATCCCTAAAACAGCCGTCATAACCCCCTTTGGTCTCTACAAATTTCCCTATATGCCCTTCGGACTTCGAAACGCCGCCCAAACCTTCCAACGTTACATTGATGGATTGTTGCGAGACATCGACTACGCTTACACGTACATTGATGACATCCTCATTACCGCCTCCAATCCCGATGAGCTCGAAGAATGTGTTACCGAGGTCATTCGGCGTATCTACAACGCTGGCCTCACTGTCAATGGTAACAAATCTGAACATGAATGTGAAGAGCTCACCTTTCTTGGCCATCGAGTCAACAGCGCAGGTATCAAACCTACTCCAGAATGTGTCCAAGCTATACTCGATTTCCCACTTCCCAAAACAGTTCATGACCTTAGGCGCTTTCTCGGAATGGTGAATTTCTACCGGCGTACAATTAAACATTGCGCTCACATTCAGAGTAAACTCTTCGCACTTATCCACTCTAACAAAAAACGTGACAAAACCCCGATAATTTGGACTGACACTGCCGAAACCACCTTCCGCGACCTAAAGCAGGCGTTAGCAAATGCTGCTCTTTTGGCGCATCCTGACGAGTCTAAACAACTCATCTTGGCAACCGACGCATCTAACCACGCGATAGGGGCTACCCTCTATCATCATGGTGCCGGATCGCTAGAGCCCTTGGCATTTTTCTCCCGCAAATTATCTGACACTGAACACCGATATCCAACATACGACCGCGAATTACTCGCTGTTTTTGCAGCGGTGAAGCACTTCCGTAACCTTGTCGAAGGGCGTGTTTTCTCCGTCTATACGGACCACAAGCCCCTCACGACTGCCCTGTTACAGGCGTGTGAGAAAGCTTCACCACGCCAGCAAAATCAACTAGAGTATATCTCGCAGTTTACAACGGATATTTGCTACATCAAAGGAGAGGACAACATAGCCGCAGATTGTTTGTCGCATATATCAATCTCCGCCATTACCTCTCCCTGTGTTGTGCCTTACAATGAAATGGCCGTTTGCCAACAACACGACCCTCAACTAGCCCAATACCTTGCAGACCCCAACTCTGCCCTCATCGTCAAATCGTTCAGAGTACCCGGACACACGTTACTCTTAACGTGCGACACGTCCACGGTGAAAAAACGACCCTTTGTACCCGCCAAATATCAGAGAACCATCTTTGATTCGATTCATGTGCTCTCGCACCCGAGCAGCCGGACAACTGCCCGTCTGATTGCTAATTGATTCATTTGGCCTGGCCTACGATCTGACTGCCTACGTTGGTTGAAAGAGTGCACCGCATGCCAACAAGCCAAAATCGGTAGACACACCAAAGCCCCTCTCCAAGCTTTCCGCCCTACCGATCACTTAAATCATGTGCACATCGATATCGTGGGTCCGTTGCCGACGGTTAGCGGTCCTCGTCATTGTCTGACAATGATTGACCGCACCACACGATGGCCTCACGCCATCATGGCAACAGATATTTCTGCGGATCGAGTGGCAACACTCTTCATCCAACACTGGGAGTCCTCCTTCGGCGTCCCCGAAATCATAACAACGGATCAGGGACGCCAGTTCGAAAGCACTTTATTTAACTCTGTTGCACGCCAGTTGGAAATACACAAAATCTCAACTACGGCGTATCACCCCCAATCAAACGGCAAAATAGAGCGCTGGCATCGAACTCTCAAGGCCACCATCATGGCCCGTGAGAACTTTAAAGACTCGCGTGGAGAATGGGCAGCCGATTTGCCTCTCATTCTTCTCAGCCTACGCGGGACGGTCATCTCCAACCTCGGCGTATCCCCAGCCCAACTCCTTTATGGTGAAGAGCTCCATCTCCCGGCTGACTTCTTTGAAGACAGCCCACCAAGTGTCGTCACTCACATTGACGGCACTAACCTTCCACAACGCATTTGCGAAAGTGCGAATGCGTTCACCCAAATCACCCGCAACCACGGCGATACCCCCTCATACGTCCCAGCTGATCTGAAATCAGCCAAAAACGTATGGCTACGCATCGATACACCTCGTAAGGCACTTGACCCACCGTACTCCAGACTGTACAAAGTCCTCAACCGTACGGATAAATGGTTCGAGATCGACATACAAGGACGACACACACGTGTATCAATCGATCGTCTAAAGTCGGCCTATGTCTACACAGACATAGAAGCCGACCCAGATGACTTAACTTCCGTCGATGATCCTTCGGGACCGACAGTTGACTTGTCATCTGAGGTCGTCTTACCTAAAAACGACGACTCACCTCCAAATGCCTCACCCCAACCTTCGACGTCATCTATACACACAGACGACAAGCTCGATTCTTCCCTGATTGTAATTACACACGATCAAAATAAAGAATCGCCTCCCAAAGCGTTATCGAAGGAAAATACCCAATTGCACCCCATCGGTCAGTCTTCTAGTCGAACAGCTGACGCTATGCTCGACGACGAACAGATTGCGATTCCCTTTCCCCTCCCGCACTCGTCCGAGTCGGCTCACGCAACTGACAACAAGTCAAGCGTTGTAGACGACGACGTATTACGAAAATTGTTTCGTGGCACCACCCAGTTGCATAAATACGACGCGTCTTCCTCCTCGGAAGACAAACAAGCCCCGCTTACAAAACGAACTCGTAATATTAATGTGCAACAACAGCTGCCGCAACCGCACCTTTGTTTGTGTTTACGAGACGAAAATAAACGGCGGTTACGGTCAAGGAAACGAGTGAAATTCGTCTTTTAGAAACTCACTCTTTCCTTGACGTGCATGGCTGTTATATACTCTTCATCAAATGCTACACATCAGGCGCTTTTAATAATATTTCACGGAGCGTAATAGACTGGTGAAATGTCCCAAGAGCGTCTTTCTCCCAGGATTCCGGAGTTATCGGAAGATGAAGAAACAGCCCTTTTAAGGGCTACTCCTCCACCAACAGAGGGTGGTAACGGCAATGCACCGTCGTCTCCTCGTGTAGATGACCATTGCTCCCTCTCTCCCACCTTCTCACCCCCAATGTCAATAGCTGACGTTGCCCTGTCTCCCTCCTCCACAGCTACTGCCACCTTTCCACCAGCGAAGCAGACATCGCCTGTGTCCTCTACGTCCGATCAAGTATTGGTGTCACCCGTGACGCTTATCTCTGTCGGACCTGCACAAGAGGGTACATGCCGTACTACTTCTCGAGTACCTCAATGGCGATTGACGCTGAGGAAGAGGGTGGAATCAGCTGCCAGGGGTCAAGGTGTGCCCCTTTGACAGTACCGGCCTGCTCCTGGAGTGGCAGCTTGGGACTCTGAGCTCATACAGCGCGGCCTTGTCCGTAGCTCTCGTTTTTGGGTCTTTGTTCCGCTCCCCAGGAAGACCACGTACTCGTTGGAGACGCCACCTCACGCTCGGGCCGCTGTACAACTAAGCAATGCGCGGATTGACACCCACACATTCGCTGAAGTTGTACAGCGCGTTCAATCTAAGGGACCATTGCCCGGTCCTCAACCGTCTTCCTCGGCAGGCCTCCCCTCTGGGGAATTCCCGCTGCTCAAGACGGTTAAACAGATTGAACTGCTTCCTCTTCGGAAGCGCCGAGCACAAGCGACTGCCACGTTGCGTACCGGCGGTTTTAAACGTCCGTCTGCAGCAACAAAGTGGTCCCCCCAACCGTCAACTTCCAAAGTCACAGAGGCACCAGTAGCCACGAAAAAAGTACTGTTGGTCCCGAAAGGCAAGTCGCCTCTACTTCGCCCTTCGGTCGCACCGACTACTTTGGAAGAGACAACAATGGATGTCAACCCAACTCCGGCCCCAACCATCCATCTCCCACCTACCCCTATGTCGGTCCCTCAACGCGTACTGTCACCAATACGCGAAGAGGTCGAACCGACAAGAAGTGCTGCCGTCGATAACCACTCCGTTATCGACCTAACGGCAACACCTTCGCCGGAAGAAGTCCCCGAGTCTCAGCAGTCCACCTCTTGTCATAAGAGTCCCCTGGCTGATGGCAAACTGGGGAAGCGTCCCTGTTTGAATTGTAAGGCAGGTGGCCGCACCCGGCGTGAAGCTCACGCTCGCGGTCTCTCCTACATGGAACTCAAACGGGATGAAAGACGCGACAAAACCCGGCCCCAAACCCTTGCTCCATCACCGGCTCCCATACAGGATCCTACCCCATCCGTGGTACAGCCCCCTGTACTGCAACTGGTGGTACCTCCTGTATCGCAGAATCAAACACTGCAGCCGTGTGAGCAATTTACCGCCGCCGTGCTCGCAGCACATAACGCCCTATTGCTCGCCCTAGCGACAACACCAATGCCACTTCCCCAAGTTGTGATGCCTCCACCTGGAATTCCCATTCCCCCGCATCTACAACTCTCGGCATCGGTTTATCCTCCAGCCCTGGTTATTCCACCTTTAATGGCATCGCCAATAACCTACCCACCACCCCTCATGAACATTCCCACGTCTCATCCCCAGACTCCGCTCATGAGATCCCAAACTCGAGCGCGACCTTCTCCACAGCCTCGAGCACCCCAAACACGTCCTTCCCGACTCACACTCCCAGCCAACTTCGGTAAGTCCAAACCAAAGAGACCTGGCGACCCTACTATGTGAACGACATCTGTGAGAATAGTAGTGAATGCTGTGCCACACTTGACTGGCGTCATAGGTCACCGTAAGTTTCCTCAGAAACTTACTAGGAGGAGAGTGGTGTGGCGACGGGTGGTCGATGACGAACGAGTTTGTACTACACACTCGTCGACCACCTAGTGGGCCAGCGGGGTAAAACCCACGAACTACCTTTTTGTGCTCACGGCTGTACATTTCGTCTGTGCAGCTTAATTGTTTACTGGGCTCGTCCCGCACACATACATCTACGTATTACACGCAACCGACCAGATTTGGTATTTGTGTGGTGTCGTGTACACTAATACACACACCCACAATAATTAATTCAGTTCAACCTCAAATTTCAACAATATTTTACTGTTTTACGAATCCTTATCATACCCAACCTGACTAACTTCTGTTGTTCTACACTCTATCTACACTCGCTTACTAATCTTTAGCGCAACTACTTTTGTTAACGTAAACTAACACTATTCAGGTTGTGCGAACAAACACGACTTTTTTCATTTGTTCACCCAAGAATGCTGAAACTCATTTCCCACTCAAACTTTAATCTCGTAATGAAGGGAGATCGTTCATCTTCCTCAAACTTGTAAATTGTACTTTAAGTCATTGCATTATAGTATCTCTAACTAACTTGTTTCTTTCCTTGGATTTCAACTTCACTTCATGGTAGGCAGAGCTGCGATTCCTGAACAGTTAGTACAGAGTGATACTTAATCTTTCATTTTAATTTTTTTGCTATAGTATCCAAAAGTTAAGGGAACTATAAGCCTTTTCGTTAAAAGTTAATTTTCTTTACGAAGTATATTTTAATTCATGAGTTGTTAACTCAGTGAATTTTTTTTTCGTTTAATTTTTCGAAAAGTTCATCGAAAATTATTTGAGGTTAATTTGAATTACATTGGCGCCAAAATAGTTTAACCCCATTTTAATCATCTTCCGAAAAATACTGGATCGTCTTTTTGCGGTAAGGTGAAATAAAAAGGATTTTCGCCGTGGGATTGCAGATTACTTCGGACCTGGATCGTCTGTTACAGTAAGGTGAATCATCAAAAAGTTCAAAAATCAGAGATTGCTGTTACGTCAAATTCAATTATCGTGATCTTCGAACGCCATCATCTGCTAAAAATCATCATCGAAATTTCGACGATCAAGTGCTGCTGATTCAACCAATTTGTATGCTGACAAGACTAAATTCTCCGAAGATGACCTGAGATTGATCCAAGTACTGACTCATGGGAAAACGCCAATTACTCACAAACTCAACTAGGAAATATTCAACGGAATTCCGCAGATTACGGGTAATGTAATTTTCGATACTTTCAAGTTATATATTTCATTTACTATTGCGGAAAACGATGGGATATATTCAGTGATTTTGTGGGAGATTGAGCAAAATTAGTAATGTTATAAAAATTTTTTTCCTTGAGAATTTTTTTTTACCTTAAATTCCGAAACGCTTAATTTCAAAAACCCCCTTTAGTTCGGTAAAAATCAAGTGAAATTTCACAGGATGATTAAGCTTAAAAATAAGTTCGAATAAAGCAGGTTACAAATGATAAGGTTTTGGAAACAAATTGCTAATTGCACATCAAACTGTGAAGGAACAATAAAAATTAAAGAAAAAGATTATAAAAAATTATTAAATATTTTTGAAAACGAAAAAATAACGGACGTAAGAATTAATTTAATTGAATTTCCATTCTGGAAAACATTTTTGGGAGAAATAGTTTTAGAAACCTTCTCAGTAAATGTTAGTGGAATAATTCACTATAAAAGAGGTATCGAAGTCGCAAAATTCATAGAAATTTCAAAAAATATTTTCAGTATTCAAGCTTTGGACTCGATAGAATCCTTCAGAATTTTTCTTGAAAATTTTGAGAGAGAAAATCCTCTTTAAAAATACGTAAAATTACGAAAATTAAAACATATAATATAATATTAACAAGCAAAATACTTTCATAATTGAACAAATTTCATGTTATAACAATTTATTATCACAAAATAAAAAATCCTTTGTCATATCGGACAGGTTTACTTGTGAAATTTCATGTCACAAAATTCTTTTGTTCAAAATACTAATGCATAAACTTGAAAATTTATTACAATAAAATATTATAGATAGCTTTCAAAAATAATTTTCAATAGATCCTTTGTTATACACATTTACAAAGATTCAAAACTAAACAAGATTTCTTCAAGTTTATTTCTGAAATATCTTCTCAGTTAGAATATTTTTTTCCTTTTTCATATTTTAAAATACAAACATACACACGAATAATATTACAAAAATTAATAATTTAGATAAAAATAAAATATTTTTTTTCCAAAAATAAAATAAATTTTTTTTGCTATTAATTTTTTTTGAAAATAAATTTTATTATTTCTTTTCAAAATTGAGTTGTTGGAACTAAGTACATTACTGTAACGGTATAGTTGTTACAAATAAACACAATAGTAGTTTAAGAGTATATTATTATAAAAAGGTGAACAGATTATTACAAAGTAAAATGAATTAATAATTGAGGTAAGATTCTAAGTTTCTAAAGTGAATAATATACAGAACATTAGACTATTTATAAGGGTGAAGTTCGAGTGATTTGAATTGGGTATTGTAGGAGATATGAATATGATTGGTTGTTTGAGGAAAACGTGTTTTAGGTAAAACCAATGAAATTAAAAGGAAGTGACAAAAGTAGGAGTGTTTAAGAAATTAATAAGAATTGGAATTATTGCAAGGTATCGAAATATATTCGTAGAAAAGATGACATCATGGAATATAGACGAAAACAGTTTATGGTGTACAAGAGGTGATGTCATCAGACAAGTCAAGACTTGAAAGACAAGTTTGAACTAGTCTTATATGACGTGAATGAAAGGAAGT
>WOFM01000210.1:0-204107 GCA_011428145.1 Ericerus pela
TGGCTTGCTGCCGTATAAAAGAGCTGTATTTGCCGTGAATAATATTTCGTATTCACGGCGGACTAAAAACGATCACGTCTAAAACGAGACTGACTGTTCACCTATTAGCCTAAAACGTGAACAGTCAAAGAGATTAGAAATAGTTCACCGATGATCGATATCTTATTATTACACGTCACCATATCGTTAAATACTCATCGGTCGACGTGTCTTTATGTTTGTTAGATTTCGGGAATTTATTCCCGATGGGGAATCGGCGTATTTCTTGTTTATCTTATCACTATTACAAACTTAAGAGTTCGTGAGCCGTTCCCTATCGTAATACTAGTGTACAGTCGATGGTGACGTGAAGGGAAGGCCACGGGTAATTCAGATGTCACAATAGTATCAATCCATTGTCCAGTCATGCCACCCAACAATCAAGTGAGTGTTTGATTATTTATTTAGCCTTTTAATTAGTTTACATCGTCGTCAAATCGGTATTTTTCTTGCTTGTTGGCTAGTAGTTAGAAAAACAAATTTGTCTGACGGTGTTTAAGTTCTCTAGGGTATAACCCTTGTTTTATTTAATAATTCCACTTGGGCTAAAGGCCCCCTTTTATTGAGACTTTGTCAGGGCGTTCTGGCACTCACATTTCTTGTGAAAATAACAGTACATGTTTTATGTCCATTAGGTACTGTAACAAACTGACCAACTGAAGATTCATTAGAATCCATCAAAAACTGGTAAAGTTTAAATCATCGCCTACTTAATTAAAATTATGGATGGTAATCTCGGACTATAATATTAATCTAACTTTTAATTGTATATGTAACTTTATTTTGTTTTCGTAACATTAAAATGATGAACCTATTTGCTAGTTCAATGATTTATCGAACATTCAAAGTATGTTGTGAAATAAAATGCGCGCCTAACTCTGTCATAATTTACTCTAATTATATGTGTATTGGTAAATCACGACACCATATTCACAAACGTCACTTTAACCTCCCGTCACTTAAATTTCACTTAAAAAAAGTTTTTCGCACAATTTTGTACATAAAAATTTGGGAGCATTGTATCTCTTATGAAAGTTCCAATGTAAAAATGAAATGTTACCACTTTCTTAAATACAAAATTGTGCCAAAAGTCATTTTTAAGTGGAGTTTAAGTGAAGGGAGGTTAAAGTGACTTTTGTGAATATGGGTCTTGTTGTAGTTGGGCATTTTGTGTATATTAGCGCTCCTTGGATATCAAATAACAAGTTTCAGCTGGATTGTATTTTTCTTTTGTAGTCAAATATCAATTTTCTTCTTTTATCCCTAAATTTTGATAAAAGATTTTTGTTATGAGCTGTGTTTGATAGGACTACACCAACTTACACCAACGTACACCAGGAGGGTGATTCCACAAATGTAGTAATGCTATATGTCTTTGCTCCTAGTTTTACTTAAATATTTGTGGAATATCCCTACCGATTTAGGGTGTTGTAAGTTAGTATAATTCTATCAAACAGAGCTAATGAGTCAATGAAGGTAAGAAATAACATTACTTTCTTTCGTTGTACGTTATGACCATTTGTAAATTGAGTTTAGCCTGTGTTGCAGTTATAATATTGAATTAACTATGGCATGGAGATCACATGGTTGTTTCAATATGGACTTGTTAAATAATCTGATAGGTAACCATTCAATTTTGTTTTTGTTTTTATTTTTATTTTAAGTTTTTTATGTTATTTTGTGCTTACGATATTACAGAAAATCACATCAAGTCGGAAATAGTCAAATCTGTTATGAAGCAAATAGATAGAGGGAATTATCTTTTAAACCTCATTATATCGGTTATGGTGTTACCATCAGTGCTCCACATATGGTACTCTTTATTTGTTCTGCTGTGTAGTTTATTATTTTTGTAGGCATTAGGTAGTACCAGTTTTCTGAAGCAAGTACATTTGGAAAATATGTTATCAAGAATGTGTTTATAATGTCTCCTAAAATTATTTGATTCAATTGAGTGTTTTGTTGCTGAGGATTGCATTAAATCTGATTGAAATTTTTTCATTTTGTTTGATTTTGCATTGCATTACTTATTTCAATTTTTCCCTTATGAAGCTCAACTTTCTCAACTCTTGCTATATTGGATTGGTCCCCAGATAGCAGAATTTTATTATTGGATATCGTGCCTTAGCACACTGGATTGAAGAAACACAAACTCACCGTTACAATTATGTGTTATTATTCTTTAAAATAATCTGATAAAAATGTAAATTTCTCTAATTGAAAAAATGGTCTGTACATATTTTTCCAAAGAACTTATCAATCAAGACCACTTTTTAATTCATCAGAGCTTGAATTATGTGAGCCTGTATGACTTTTGAGAATCTGAAATCATAATTATTTCATTTTTATTAAAACTGATTTGCACTTCTGCTAAATTTTTGGTAGCATGCCTATGCCTTTCAGTTACTGAAGGAAATTGATTAATGGTGAGAAAGCATTGGACGTTGGTTCTGGCTGTGGTTACCTGACGGTGTGTATGGCCTATAGCCAGCTATTTTGAGGTACTATTCTGTTAACAGATAAAGTTAACTTGTGTTTTTTGCCATTTAAGTTAACTTTAGTTTGGCGGATGGTCTTCCAAGAATCTCATTTGGATCTCACATGACAGTCCACCAACTTAAAATTGACTTTAAAGGTTAAAACAACAAATAACTTCAACTGTTAACAAAATAGTACCCAAAGTAGTTGGCTAGTAGCATGATGTTAGGTAAGTATCTCTATTGTGCAGTGTGCATGCCATCTACCAGATTTTTGTTTAAGAAATGGGATGCTTTATCATTACTTGTAAAGTTGTGATTTTATATAATTCTATCGACATATTTTTCGATAGTATTTGTTTTGTGAAAGGCAATGTATACAAGAAAAATATCAACGTATTTCTTCCTTTTGTGTGTATCACTAAATTCAGTAAGAGACAAAACTTGAAAAACTTGTAAAAAGCCCATTGAAAAAGTGAATAATATAACAATAAAAAATATAGAAAAAAAGAACAGCACGTATAATATGTAATTTCGTTGAATGTTTGAAAAAAGTAAAAAAAAGGATTATATTTTCAGACTTTTATTTTTCTTTGGGAAAAAAGGAAAAAGATATAAATTCCAAAATAAAGTTTTTTTCTTCTCTATTTCTAAAATACAACGGTATTTTACACCTGTTGAAACATAATTTGTTAATTTTCATTTTAAAATAATATTCTTGTTTTCATTCTGTTCTCACAGAGATAATGTTACTCCTACCATTAAACGAAGGCTGTCGGTACAAAGATGTTTCGATGGAAGTCAATTTGATTTTCAAAGCGATCGAAGAAGAAAATTGCCCCGATAAACATTACTTAAATTAGTTGGAACTCTAAATATCCACAGTGTGTGGTAGTTGGATTCAATTTTATTTGGTTTTTACAGCCAATAAAACAATAGTAAAAAGAAAAAAAGAAGAGTAAAAAGGTGAGACACCCTCCTTAGCCTCTCTTGTTGATGAGCAGTGATTTGTTTGATGATGTTTGCAATTTTAATTTAATGTTTACACCAACTAGACCAACATAAAACTGAATTTATCAGATTAAAAATAAAGATGGTGAAATATTTACCTTCACTGTTTTTAATCAGTTTAAAAAAAAAAAACAAAAAAAAAAAACACCTAATAAACCTACATATATGATACTAAAAATAGTTCGATTTTTCAAAAATTGTATGTCTGAAGAAATCGTAGGTATTGAAAAAAAAATGTGACAGGTACCTATCACTGTAAGCTATTTTAAGTGATTTTCAATTAAGGAAAAAAAAATTTTTTTGAATTATGAAGTATTATTGGTTTTTAATTTTTCAATAATATTACCAGCGCAGAATTCTTCAATATTTTTGTACGTTTTGACATGAAAATTTTTTGCACTCTGAACTAGCATATATACCTATTAGTTCAAAAAATATGAGTGCTCAACGTCATATTATTTGCCAGGAAATCGATAGAACTGCAGCTCTCGATTTTTTTGTTCATTGTTTGAACAGCCCACAACTCAACAATAGCGTTTGGCACCAACCATGTTTATTTTTAAAAGTTAAATTATTTATTTTATTCAAATAATATTTTATTTTATCGACGTTAAAAACTCAAATGAAAATAATGTTGATACGAAATCCCACCTCACTCATTCTTCATCATCATCATCACGATCACTATATATATGTCACACGTACAGTCTAGTCACGAAGTGTTTCCCCTTCTACTTTTCTACTCTCGATCACATATCGCTGTTGCTTCGCCATTTACTTTTTCGTTTGTAAAATATATTTTAGTTGCGGAATAAACTTCTTAAAAGTCAAAAGTCTCAAGTTCTTTCGATCCTCGTTCTTCATACCTCACATCATGGTAGCCATCGCTACGGTAGAACTTTGAGGAGAGACTTAGAAAATTTAAACTGATGAATTAATTATTTTTTGGAAATTTGATTTACTGCTGTGCGTAAAATTTTTTATGTTTTTTATTAAATAATACACGAAAAGTTATCGTGTTTTTCGAGAAAGTATCTCGAATTTGAATTTATTTTGAAAAAATCAAAATTTAAATTTGAAGAATAGCTGAAGTTCCGGACTCAAATAACGGCCATTACTGGAAGTCAACGAACGCTAAAACCAGAGGGACCGCCAACGAGATCAAGAGAACAACCAACGGAAACCTGCTCCCGTCATCGAGGACTCAACCGAGATCCAACATCGAAGACCCAACTTTTTTGGACAACCCATAACTAAAATTAAAGCAGGAAGTACCAAGGTCAACAGCGAAGAAAACATAAATCATCGATAAAACACAGCAGAAATCAAAAAGAGAAACTATTGTAAAGGTAATATTTATTGAAATCATTTATTTTTTTCGTACTTTGTAAATTGTATTTGAAGTAAAGTCCCAAAATTAAATAACAAAGAAAAAAGTACATGTCCCAAATAATAAATTTGTCTGAATCCAAAATTGGTGAATACAATATTAAAAAAGAAGATTTGGAAGAATTGGTTAAAAAGTTTGAGGGAGAGAGAGTAGTTGATCTAAAAACAGAAATCTATAATTTACCCCACGTTAAATATTTCACGGGTGAAATTGTATTAGAGTCCTTTGTAATAGATATATCCGGGAGAATAGAAGACATTAGTAGCCTTAAATATATTGTAATTTCAGAATCTTCAGTAAATTATTTTTCGAACAGAATTTATAGTTCTGCTAAATCGAAAGAAAAATTTATGAACAGATTCTTTGATTAAATAAATTTAGAAAAACTGGATATAAAGGAAAATTGTGAAAAAGAAAATTTAATAGAAAAATTAGAAAAAGAAACGAACGAAAATAAAAAATATATAGCCATTTGTAATAGAGAAAAAAATTTATTAGGTTTCACAAAAATAAAAGAAAAAATGGCATCCCCGAACGAAATTAAACCCATTCAAGCCCCACTCGGAAAAGTTTTTAATGGCAAATATTATTTGGATTGGCGAAGAATGATCATATCAGCCATCCGAGGTGCGGGATATTACGACATCTTTGGGGAAAGCGAATTCTTACAATCCTATATCGAAAACATTGATGATCTAAACTTTCGGCCAAATAAAGAAATGCTAAATTACTGCAAAATGCAGGACAATGCCAAAGCGTTTGTCTTAGAAAGAGTGTCCAATGAAATAACGAAACAAATACGAGATTGTAACACCGCAATTTTAATGCTCAAAAAATTAGATAATATTTATGGGACCAAGACCTCAGTTACGGCTAATATGGCTAAGGCAAAATGGTTAGAATTCAGATTTCAACCAGGCGGAAACATGAAAGGATTCTTAAAAAAATGGGACGAACTCGTAACCGATGTAAGAGACAGTGGTAAAGAAGTCACCGAGAATGAAGAATTAGAGAATTTGCAGTTAGCACTGTGTTATGAGCAACAAATTGCAAAAATACAATATGAAAGTTTACCTCCTAACGAAAAGAATTTAGATAATTTCAAGAGAATATTAAGGGAGGACTCAGACCAAAAGTATAGGGACCAAATTTTAAAAAAGAATAATAATGGAAATAATAATAATAATAATACGAATAGAAATAATAATAATACGAATGGAAATAACTATAGGTATAATTATAGAGGAAGATTAAATGGCAACTATCGAGGTAGAAACAATTATAGAAACCAAAATAATAATTATAGAAATGGGAATAGAAATGGTTTCAATAATAATGGTCATAATGGTAATGGTAATGGAAATTCGACAGATCAAAACCAAAATAATGGTAATACGAATAATAATGTTAATAATAATAATAGTAATTACAGGGGAAATGGTTATAGAGGTAATCCCAACTATAGAGGAAATAATTTTAGAGGCAGTACTAGAAATAATAACCAAAATAACCCTAAATGTTATAGGTGTGGACAATTTGGCCATATAGCGCAAAATTGTGTAAGTAATAATCCACAAACAAATAATAATGAAAGTGCGAATAGTAATCAGGGGAATTATCCACCGAAAACAAATCCAAATTCATCCAATAGTAATAAAAAGGAGAATTCGGACCAACAGGTAAAAATGTCCTGTATGGTAAAAAAATTTAATAGTAATGAAGATTGGTTGTTGAATGAATTAACTCGAGAAAATAAACAAAATTTAGAGGAAAATTATGAAATATTAAATAATAGAGCGATTCTTGATGGAGCTGCAGAAGTCCACTTAACTTCCGATCTAAGTAAATTAATAGATGTAAAAAAATTTATAACCCCCATTAAATTACAATGTGCGGGTAAAAATACATTTTTATATGCTACACATACGGGTAGAATGATCATAAAAATTGAAAATTCCAAAAAAAATCAGTCATTGATAGAACTAAATGACGTTCATTATGTGCCGGACTTAAATTTGGATATTATCTCGGCCATAAAAATAACTAATACAGGTATAATTAACATCGACCAACAAAAAGAAATAGCAAACATTTATTTTATTGAAACAGAAGAAATAATAATAACTGCCAAAAAAGAAGAGGGTATATTTTACATATACTATAACGTCCAGAGAAATGATATTAAAAAAAAAAAAATGATAATGAGGATTATATGGATAAAAAAAATGTAATATGTGCTCCAGTCACCCAAAATACTAATGATGAATGGGATGATTTCACAGTCGAAATGGAAATCATTGAGGAAAATGAAAATACCCAACAATCCCAGGGGGGTGACGAAACAGAAATAAATGAACCCAGTCAAAATAATGAAATAGATGAACCTAAGAATAATAATAACACAAATAAAAAATTAATAATACACAGGAGATTAGGACATTTAAATGCCAGATACTTACAGAAATTAAAAAATTTAGCAATAGGAATACCCGAAAATATTAATTTTAGAGATGAAGATTTTGTTAATTGCCAAATATGCTGTATAGCCAACAATTCAAGGCTAGGTCACACAGGGATAAGAACTAAACCCACTAGGAAACTCGAAATAACTTCATCTGACATCATGGGCCCGTTCACACCTTCAGTAGCCAATCAAAAATACATCCTAACATTCATAGACCACTTTTCGAAATATACATTTGTCATGCCCATAGCCAATAAAAATCAGGTAACAACTGAATTAAAAAATATCATAATGTCTATGAAAAATAAATTTCCAGAATATCCTATAGGGACAATAAGATGCGATAATGCAAAAGAGTATACGGATACAAAAATAATAAATTACTGTAGAGAAACAGGCATAACAATGGATTATGTGGTTCCATATTCTCCTGAATTGAATGGTGTTGCCGAAAGGCAAAATCAAACATTAATGAGGAGAGTAAGGGCCATGTTAATTGATGCTAATCTCGATATAAAGTATTGGTCCTATGCTGTCGTAACAGCAGCTTACTTAATCAATAGATCCCCAACTAAGGCAAATGAAGGATATAAAACCCCATACGAATTGTTTTATGGTAAAAAACCAAATCTAAAAAATTTAAAAATTTTTGGTGCATTAGCCTATAGGCACATACCCATTGAAGTTAAAAAACAAAATGCCACAAAGGCAAAGTCCAAATCAAAAGACAAAATTGACCCAAAATTGGCACATAGGGCAGAAAAAAGCATATTAATGGGATACACGAATACAGGATATTGTTTGGGAGATCCATATAATTCAAAATCATATATATCATGCGACGTTAAAGTAGATGAAACCCAAAATATAAAATCACTCTTAATTAATAAAAAACCTCTTACAATAAAATCGGCAGATTATGAATACGATTTAGGAATAATAAATCCTGTAGTTATGAATGTTAGAATGAAATATAATATGGCTTACATCGAAGATAATATACCAAAATCATTCTCTGAAATTGAAACAAATCCTTTTAGAGAAGAATGGACAAAAGCCATTAATGACGAATTTAGTTCCCTCGATGATCTGAAAGTATGGAAAGTGATAGATTATGATCGTCAAAAATTAATTGATACTAAGTGGATATTTACGATAAAATTCGACGAATTTGGCAACCCAAAACCCAAAGCCAGACTTGTAGCACGTGGTTTTAAAGATAGGACAGAATATGGCATAGCAGAAACACATGGACCTGTAGCATCCATAGGTACAATTAGGTTATTATTATCAATCGTTAACAAAGAAAAACTTATAATGGTACAATATGATGTAAAAACAGCCTACCTAAATTCGCCCATCATAAAACCAATTTTTGTTAAAAGACCTGAAGGCATAAATATCAATAGAAACCAAGTACTCGAACTAAAAAAATCAATCTATGGTTTAAAAACCTCAAGCAAATCGTGGTACGACTTGTTGGACACGAAGGTAAAAGAAATGGGATTTGAAAAAACAAAGAGTGATAGATGCTTATACATTATGAAAAACGAAAATGAAAAAACATATTTTTTGAGTTATGTAGACGATATATTAATAGCATCAAATTCACAATCTGCCATTACAAAAATTAACGAAGAACTTCAAAAAGATTTTACAATCACAATTACAAATGATCCAAAATTTTTTGTGGGTTTAGAAATTGTCAGGGATATACAAAATAACACCATAACAATTTCACAGTATAAACATATAGAGAAAATGATGAAAAAATTCGGAATATCTGAACTCAAAAACACAAATACACCCATGGAAACAGGATTAAAAATTGATAAAATACAAAATGGCAGAGATGACACGGAATATAGATCCATGATAGGGGGATTACTGTATTTAGCGAGACTGACAAGGCCGGACATATTGTTTCCTGTAAACTTTTTTTCCCACTTTCAGAATAATTCAAACGACACTTTAAAAAATTACGTTAAAAGAATATTCAGATACGTTAACACAACCAAAAATTACAATTTAAAATTTACATCGAAGGGGGATGGAATTCAAGCATATATTGACGCATCTTATGCACCCCAAGTTGATGACAATAATATAGAAATAAATAATCTAAATAAAGGAAAATCAATAACTGGTTTTATGATATTCGCCTACGGAGACTTAGTGGAGTGGAATTGTTGTAAACAAACTATTCACGCCTCATCAAGTACCGCGGCCGAAATAATTGCAGTTTTTGATACCCTTGATACGATTAAGGTAATGCAATACATGAATTTTGAAATTTTTGGGGAAAAACTAATGGTCGATATTATGGAAGACAACATTTCGACACAGAAAATATGTTCCGGGGGAAGTCAGAGAAAATCGCGAGCCCTGATGATCAAGTGTTATTCAATTTTGGAAGCGTATGAGGACAAAATTATATTTTTTAGAACAGTTACATCAGAAAATCAATTGGCAGATATTTTAACAAAATCTTTAGACAGATCAAAATTCGAAAACATTATTGTAAAAGTATTAAATGAAACGAATATATACACATAAATACGAAATTCAAGTCAAAATAAGAAAAGTCCATAAATTCATTTTCTCCCATTTCAATTACAAGTCGTAAAATGTCCAAAAATAAGTCGTAACACGAAAATATTTGCTGAAATATTAACCTTCAATTATTGTCAAAAAGAATAGCCAACAGTACGATGTACTTGAAAATACATGCTTAAAATAAATCGAAGGTTTCTCGAATATTACAACAAAGAAAAAATTATGAAAATCGAGCAAGTAAAAACCCTACAAATCGTATAATAAAAACCCTATACACTTTCCAACAAGCGTGAGAAAAACACACGAAATATTCCCACACGCATGTATGAAAGGAAACCCTATAACAATAAACATCACAAGAGATAAAAACCCATTACATGACCGCAAATTATGATAAACCGAAAAACGTTGCCTTATCTAAAACATGTTAAACGCCACTTCGAATACAATACAACGTACGAAAAGATAATATACGATGCAACGAATATTATTCTGCAATCTTATTCATGTTACTTTTAAGATAAAATACGCAACGTACGCTCGAATTCATTGAACCCTCAAATGGAAAAACCTTTTATCATATTTATTCTATCACCTTCTTTTACCATTTTTATTTCATTCATATATATGTTCGTGAATATTTTTTTTCTTTCCATTTTTTTTCGACTCGAATTATACGAGCGGAAATATAAATATTAGTCGATACACTGTAATAAATACGCATGTTACCATTTTTAATTTAGTAATTTTCTTTTATTTTATTTATTTATTTATTTTACATATACCATATAATATTCATATACACGATAGTGTTCATTTATTGCATGCATGTTACCATATTTTATATATTTATTTATTGTATACTAATTTATTTTTACCAATTTTATTTTGAAGCACAGCGCAATAAATTTTTTCTTAGCAACCCAAGTTACCAAAAAGAATAAACAAACAATATTAATATTTTTCAAAATTTTTTATGCATATATTTTTGTACTTGTATTTTTTTTATATATTTAATTTTTTTTTATTTTTTTTATATATAATAATTATTGATTCGATTTCAGGTAACATGATGAAGAAATTATTCGGTAAAATTTCAGGGGGGTGTTGATACGAAATCCCACCTCACTCATTCTTCATCATCATCATCACGATCACTATATATATGTCACACGTACAGTCTAGTCACGAAGTGTTTCCCCTTCTACTTTTCTACTCTCGATCACATATCGCTGTTGCTTCGCCATTTACTTTTTCGTTTGTAAAATATATTTTAGTTGCGGAATAAACTTCTTAAAAGTCAAAAGTCTCAAGTTCTTTCGATCCTCGTTCTTCATACCTCACATCAAATAATAACAAAAATAACATATGCATTTGTCATGTATATAATATTACGTTTCCAACCATCCCATTTCTTATAACTTTCGCCACCAGGTGGCGATCTCGGAGGTGCTTACCTACCGTATAGCTAAGTGTGAGTCAGAGTCAGGTTATATTATTCTGTTTGTATGTGACCTTTGCCTTTGAGGAGATCAGGATGGATTTTTGTTTCAACTGAATGTTTTCTCAAATATTTCAGTCACAATTGTTTTTAGGAAAATAGTAAAATGGTGATATTGTTGGCTTTAATTGAAATTTTCTCTTCAAATACCTAACATGCATAGAACAAGAGAAGATCGTATGAAACGGAAATAAATCGTGCAATTTTTCATTGAGAATTTATTAAAATTAATTACATAACATTATGTATACATATATAGTTACAGTAGTAATCATTAGAAAAAATTCAGTCGTTTCGTTCCTTAATGTTGTTAATAATACAATATTTTATCGTCGAATAATGTACAAATTTTGATCGTTTGTTTTTGTTTTATGACAACACAAGTGAATCAGCCAATGAGAATTCAGTTACAAAAAATACGTTTGAATACTGAAGAGTCTATTTAAAATCGAGTAAAGTGCTTCGAATTTTTTTATTCTTTTGAACATGATACGTAGCATTCTATCATGTAGAGCTTTTTTTTTAAATTAGAAACATTAATATTCTTTGTAATGAAGCAACTTGATACATCAAGATACGTTATAGTATTATAATTTGTAGAAATCGTACAATCTTAGATAATTTACATGAAATAAAACTTCCAACTTCTTAAACGCGTATTGGAGAATGGAATTATATGTATTTTGCGTTTTCAGTTTCATGTTAAAAATTAAAATTGATTTCTTTTCATGAATGATATGATTATTAGTTTATAATCAGCACATATACGAGGGATTAAGGAAGGTGAAAAGTGCATAATGACGTCATTGTCACCCCTACATTACGAAAATCAGAAGAGAAAACATTGGATATGATCAAAACTTGAGATGGATCCTCATCAGCATAGGATTTATTTTACGTCAATTATTTGATCGGTTGGCAAAGACGGTTTGTTCCAGTTTGGTGCTGAAGTGAAATAAACGTTAGAAACCAAAGAATACCATAATTTTATTGAACTTGTTATTTCTTAGGTTTTGACTTTTCAATATTCACTGATGGATAAGAATTAAAAAATATCTTTCTTGAAAATTTAAAAACCCATAGTTTGATTTTTAATTTTTCATATTTTTGATTTCGAGCATTTGATTCTCCATCATTTAACTACCTACTATGAAATGTGTAGGATGTATAGCATATGTATCAAACTTTCATTGTTACAGAAGGTATTATTCATTTCGAAATTCTCATCATCATTATAAAGGTTGCTCTTGAAAGTCGTTCACGATACACTGATATCGAATGAAATTATTTCTTCTTGACTTAATCTTCCTTTTAAATTTAAATGACGCGATAAACATTAAGGTTATTGAGCCTGTTTTTCAAATTGATAAATTATCGAAAAACTTTCACGATTCCAAAATTAATTCTTGTTCCCATTAATTAAAATTGGATTTTGAGAAATTAATATGAGGTGGAAGAAAATTGTTTTATGTTTGTACATCACAAATCGACGCATTCAATAATATTCACGGTAAGTACAAATAATAAAAAAATATATTTCACGGAATTTTTTTCCATATATTAAATTGAAGTCCAAATAAACTACCAATAAACAAATTTGTAAATAAAATGGTCTCTATTTTAAGAAGGATTTTGTAAATTTCTCTTGTTTCAGGAGGAACTGAATGCCTTCAGAAACTCGATCCTTATTGGAAATACAGTAAAATAAATCTAATATTGTTGGTATAGTATATACATACACCAAGAATGAGATATTAAAAGCATTGGTTTTAAACATTTTTTTGGAAACCTTAACATTTATATGTGAATAAACCTTTAGTCAGTACTTAATGGCGGATTCTGTTATTGGAATGATGTATAGGCAACAATTGAACTGAATTAGTTATGATGCTCCTGTATGAATACAACTTCATATAACCCTAAACCCTCACAAGCATATGTCCCGACATTTTTGACGCGTTCTCCTTCAAGAAGTAAAGCTAGAACTAGAAGTTTCAAAACAACAATTTTTTTTTTTTAGATGTGATCATTACGGATAATAGTCGAATATTATTTCGAACTACAGTGGATTTTTCGAAATTCAGCAGGTTAGTACGTTGGAATACCCTTATAAATAAGTACGTCGGTGATAATCCTGAACAAGTTCCAACGTTCTAAAACAGTATCAGACGTGCTAATTGTAAAAAGATAGTAACTGCTGAAAAATGTTGAAGATCTAATAAAATACGGCTGTCATTGTTTTATCGTATTGGTTCAGTATTTCAGTCTTCAAAATCTGCATGGGCAATTTAGAACTCATTTGGACGTAAATGGACAGCATATCGGTCGAAATTTTCAGTTACAATTTAAGAGAAATTTTTCACTTTTGCTAGTATCTATCGGAATTAGAGAACCTCTCTGAACCCCCACCCAACTAAGAACTGAATTTTAGTAGGTATATGTTAGTGAAAAAAATGACAAGCAACCTATATGCCTGCAGTCCATATCTGCAATATTTGTCTAATTAATGATTGCTGATCAGATAGTGAGTAGTGACAGTAAGTGACAGGAAAGACGATGAGAAGACAGCGTATTCCCATTGACGATGATGAAGTCTGTGCGGTGTAAAGTCTGAGCGTGAGTATGAGTAAACCGTTCCTGGCTTACTCATCCATTCGTCCCCCCTCCCGTTAATCAGCGAGTCGTCCGATTTTCGCAAACTAATTAAACTAATATATTATGTGGCGTTTTTGTTAACTGTAATCTGTATCAGTGTATCGTTCATTCGTACCTCATGGCTACATGCGGTAATTTGTATTAATTTCATGTTTTCAAGTTTAAGCTTTGTAATGTTTTTGGAACAATTTTGCGTCAATAATTTCTTGAAAGTATTAACAACCATAAAATAATAAGTTTACGTTAAAAACGCGTTTTTAAAAGATAAGCTTCTATTTATGTTGTTTTGGCTTTAGCTTCATGCGAAAGAAATATTACTTCGTTGCGAAAGGTTGGTTGCTACATTAGTAAGTATACTTTAAAATCGCAGTAGTGGGTAGAATAAAAGCTTATAATAACTATATAATAGGTACTATTACTATGAGTGATGCGCTTTCGCCTTTGTGTAAAAAGTGTGAATTTATAATGAACATAAGTATTTTTCTAATTATTATACTTTTCTTGATTTTTTTAAACGATCGTCTAATGATTGTAAATTACGACAACCATAAATACGGTGCTTTGCCTATGTTTTTACTTTCAAAAATCAGATAATTTACATCTTAGATTCTTCAGCTTGATTTGAATCACAGAATTCAAACCGAATTTCAGCGATATCTCTCAAACCCAACGTACGATTTCATCCAAATTTCACAGATTCTTTAGCTAACGCATTGAAACGATTCATCGAAATTTCAGTTCAATCCTACAGAATATTAATTAAATTAATACACCTAATAGTGGATGCATGTGAAACAAATAAGTGGCACTAATTTTAGGATCAAAATGTCCGCCATTGCTATTATAAGGTACCTACCAACAATTTTCCATCTCATTTTTATCTACGAAATTCGTGTTGATTGTCATTTCTGAATTAATAATTAGATTTATTCATTTATTTACTTCAATTACTCAAAAAAAAATTCTGATTACTGCCCATGAATCAATAAGGGACAAGGAAATTCTAATTTGGTATTGAAGAAGTGGGTATAAAGAGCTTCGAAAATGGTGCCGTTTTTCGTTGCAGCATTTAGATGAAGGTGCGTCTTTTATTATATTTAATACTCTGTACTAATCCTACATTTGGTTCTTGAGAATTGATTAAGTTCATATAATTTGAATCATTTAATCTGACCCAATTTCACTGATAGCTTCATAACCAAACCAACAATTTTGATGAAATTTTCACAGAATCTTGACCTAATACAATAGCTCTGTTTGATAGGATTATACTAACTTACACCAACTTACACCATAGGGATATTCCACAAATATTCAAGTAAAACTTGGCATAAAATCATATCATTCCTACATTTGTGGAATCACCCTCCCAGTGTAGGTTGGTGTAAGTTGGTGTAGTCTTATCAAACAGAGCTAAGATCTCTGCAAAATTTCAGCTCTCTAAAAGCAACGGTTCTTTCACAATAGTTCTCGATAACATTGATTGCAATGGAATTAAATGAAAATTCTGGGATTACCAATCTCATAGGGCTCTGTGGTGGCAAAATGTGGAAGTAATTAGTATAGTATAGAAATTGTAATGATAAGATAAAAAGTGAAATGACATATATTCAATAAAGACTTTGGGTTTGACACAGTTAGAACTATAATGACATCGCATTACCAGGGATGGAGAAACTCTACCCCTGTTATTTTGTTTCCATTTTTTGAATTGCTGAAATTTGGCATAATGTTAGTTATTTTTTGTTTCCATTTCCATTAATTTGGTTTCTGTTTTTATTAAATTTTGTTGGGATACGATTCCCTCACTACCTCACGAACACACAACTGTACATTAATCAACACTGCGTGTAATTAATAACATTTATTCTCTTTACATGTGGCGACACTGATCGCCAGCATAATATTTTTTCCGCCACTGCTCGACGGAGAATGTTCTCCGCTCGTCAGTCGTTGTACTAAAGTCGTAAATAAACCTTTTTTATTGATAAATGTCCGTGCTTCATTTTCGTTGGATGAAAAGATCGAAACTCACCTCAACATGGTAGCCAGAGCTGCGGACCAACGGAAATAAGTACGAAAAAGCAAAGTGCGTTTATAATAATCGTGAAGTTAAATGAAAAAGTGAAAATTTAAGTGTCATGAAAAAGTAAAAGTTCGTGTTGTGTAAAACCTCCGCGCAAAGTGGATGGAAAATTAAAAGTTCGAAAGTATAAAGTTCGTGTTCAGTGATCGAAAGAAGCATCCTGGAAGAACAGGAAAGCGACGAATCAAATGTATAAAAGGTAAAAATAAAATTGATGAAAACGTCGGTGAAATCGTGGGCACCGAGTAAAACGTCGAAGTCAAAAGTTTGGAGCAGGCAAATCAGGTACGAGAGAATCCTGTGGTTTGGAAAACCAAGTTGCAGAGTCAAAAACGGCTGGCAATTGTTTGTGCTGTGTTCCGGAGAAGAAATCAAAGTCGAAAAATCGAAAGTCTGAAAGTCTCAACGTCGGAGAATCAAGTCAACATCGAAGCAGAGGACCCAGGAAGCAGAAAATTACGAAAACCGAATAAAGATAAGTAAAAATTTAGAATAATTAATTAATAATCGGTGTGATTTTTGCCCTAAAATTGGTTATAAAAGTTCAAAAATTCGTTAAAGTAAAGTAAAAAGTTCGAAATATTTTCCTGTTGACTCTCAACCAAAATTAGAGGAAAGTCGAAACTTGAAAGATTCACTGGTAACCTTTCAGGCTTTATCTCGTTGGTTGAAATTGGTCGAAATAGGAAAATATTTAGTGAAAAAGATACACTTTGAACAACAATAGAAAATTATTAAACATCTTTAGTGTTGAGTGACAGTTTATTCCTGTCAGAAATTTGTATGAAGCTTTTCAATTCGACAATAGATAACAAATCATTTTCCTTTCAGCTTCAGCTTATTGTATTTTTTTGTTGAATAATTTTGTATTGGAAACTAATCTACGTTTTAACCTGTTTAGCAGAATTGCTTTTCGATCCGGAACTAGACTAAAAGACTCAGAATATTTCGAATCAAAAACACTTTGGCGGTAAATGTAAAAAGAATCTCCGAATCAAAGACGGATTGAAAACAACGGCGGAGAGATCGACTCATCGTCAGCGGCAGATAGCGTGAGATTTATTTAGAAAACGTATATTAATTATTAAGATTTATAAAATAATATCTTGACTTTGCATTCCCGATCGAGCGGTTGAGACCGTGTTTGCATAATCGTGCGGCTAAGACCGTGTTACCCCCTAGTATTAAGCTCTCGTGTTTCTGAGGTAGGGAAAATAAGCCCCGAACATAATAATTGAACAAGATGTCACGTTTTGACTCAAAAAAGGTCTTCGATGGGAGAAATTATGACGCTTGGAGGACCATGATGGTCTCCACACTTTATGCGGAAGGCTTATACCCGATAATGCATGATACTGAAACAGAAGTACTTTTTTTGGGATTAGATTTGAATAATTTTTTAAACCCCGAGTCTAGTAACGCCAACCCTGCAACACGAATGACATACTTCCGAAATCAGGAAAAGGGAAAGGCTCTCATATATCAAGGCTTGAACAACGAATTAATAGAAAGGGTAAAAGATCTGAAAACTATAAACCAAATTTTGAAAGTACTTGACGAGAGATATAAAAGCTGCACTCAAGTCACGTACATCAACGCCAAACAGACATTTCAAAGATTAAAATTTCATAGCGATGGGAACATGAGAAGTTATTTGGATGTTTTCTCGAGGGCAGCTCAAAAAATAAGGGATTGCGGGAAGAATCTGGACAGACAGGAAGAGATAGAACAACTTCTAATCTCTTTAAACATGGACTACGATATGACAAGGCTGGAGTTTAATACATTAAGTCAGGACCAGAAAACTATTGAGACACTCCATGCCATGTTAATCGAAAGGTCGGACAGACTGTACGACGAAAAAAAGCATAAATATAATAATAATAAATTTAGAAACTCCACAAATAATAATAAAAACCAAAGATTTCAATACGGAGGAAACTACAACAGGTATAATTATTCAAATAGAAGTCAAAATTCAGAACAGGGAAACGTAAAATATAATAATAATCAACAGAAAGAAACATCAAATAATAATAATAGTTACGAAAATAAAAAATATGAAAATAGTAAAAATCATAACACTTTGCCAAGTTCGGATACGATAGTCTGCTTTAAGTGCCATGGCAAAGGGCACATAGCCAAAGTATGTCCGTCAAATAAAGAGGGTGCAATACCCCAAAATAAATTGGATGGCCCTGCACAGAATACAAGATACGGACGAAATAACACCAATAATAATAATAACAAAAATAAAAAAGAAAATGACGTTCAATGGTCAATGATGATCAGATACAGATATCAGGAATCTAATAATAATAATAAATTAATAAATTTAATAACGTCAAATGACACAAAAAAAGAATCAGATTTGAATTACGTTCCATTAACCAAAAGAATAATGCTAGACGGTGGAGCTGTTGCTCATGTTATATCAGACCTGTCGAAATTGTCCAAACCAACAATGCTCGAAAAACCAATTGAGTTGGAATGTGCCATCCAAGACACTCTCTTAATAGCAACCCATATAGGGACCATGTTCATCAGAGTAGAAAACTCCGAACGTGAACAAAAAGTAATAAGACTAAAAAATGTACACTATGTCCCATCATTGAACGTAGACCTGATGTCAGGAATAAAAATAACAGAAAATAGGGCATTGGGCATAGACCAAAATTTTTCGGCGGCACATATATATGTCAGAGGAACAAACGAAGTACTCTTCTCAGCCCCAAAAATAAAGGGGGTATACATGGTCAAATACGAGATAGTGCCGGAATCCACAGTCAACCTAATAGAAAATGAAAATGAAATAAATAGAGTATGTCCTTATAAAAATGAATCGAATAAACTGGCATGTATGCCCAACATAAATTCCCAAGACGAATGGATGGAATACGAAATAGAAGAGGAGATAGTTGAGGAAAGTCAGGAGGAAAGTGAGAACAACAGGGAAGATGAAACTAATAATGTCGAGAACAGTAATATAATAGTAAGTCAAAATAACAACAAAACGAATGATCAGACCCAAAATAGGGAAATAAATGAGGAGAAAATAGAAATGGAAGAAAACATAAACACAATTAATAATAATAACGCAGTAGACTATGAAACTGCAAATAATAACCAAGAATCGACCGAATATAAAGGGGATTCAAAAATAGAAAAAAATATGATATGGCACAGAAGATTGGGACACCTTTCGGGAAAAAACTTAAAATTTTTAACCAAAGTATCGAGAGGTATTCCCAATGGAATAACGTTCCGAGATGATGAGTTCAGTTTGTGCGAGATATGCGTAAAGGCAAATTCAAAAAGACTAGGGCACAATAGTATAAGATCTCGTCCTGATAGGAAATTGGAACTCATTTCATCGGATACGATGGGCCCATTTTCACCGGGTATATACGGTGAGAAGTATGTACTGATATTTGTAGACCACGCCACGAAATACACCTTCGTCTCCACCATAGAGAAAAAATCAATGGTGTGTGAGGAATTTAAAAAATTATACATGAAACTCAAAACAAAATTTCCGGATTACCCCATTGCCACACTAAGATGTGACAATGCAAAAGAATATTTAGATTCTCATATGAAAACATTTTGTGAGGAAAACGGCGTAAGTCTCGAGCCTGTGGTTCCGTACTCACCAGAGCTAAATGCAATGGCTGAGAGACAGAACCAAACAATAATGGCTAGAACGAGAGCCATGCTGTTTGACTCCGAATTGGATTTTAAATTTTGGTCATTGGCAGTTCTAACGGCGGTATATGTCATAAATAGGAGCCCAACTAGGGCAAATAAAGAAAATAAAACCCCTTTCGAAATGCTTTACGGCACAAAGCCGGATCTATCAAACATGAGAGTTTTCGGGTCTCTGGCCTATAGACATATTCCCATGGAAGTTCGCCAACAACAAGCCACGAAGAATAAAAAGAAGAAAACAAATCCTGAACATCCAAAACTCACACAAAGGGCAGACAAGGGCGTATTTGTGGGATACACAAGTAGTGGTTACTGCATAAGAGACCCAATAAACGACAAATCACATATAACTTGTGATGTCAGATTCGATGAAATGAGGAACGTAATAAACATTGATAGAACTAATAATAATAATATAACAGAAAAACCCCTAATATTAAATGTATGCAAACAAAGAGACAGGTATTATATAGAGGACCACATCCCTCAAAAATGGGAGGATGTGGAAAACAACCAATTTAAAACGGATTGGCAAAAAGCTATAACAGACGAGATGAGATCAATGTCTGATATGGGTGTGTGGGAGGTCGTTCCCAAGGAAAAAAATGTGAGATTGGTAGATACCAAGTGGTGCTTTACCACAAAACCCGATAACCAAGGCATCCATAGGCCAAAAGCTAGATTGGTTGCAAGGGGTTTTAAGGACCTAACTCATTACTCCTTAACTGAAACGTACGCCCCGGTAATACAGTATTGGCTCATAAGATGGACATTATCCATCACAAATAAATACAACTTAAATATCACACAATTTGACATAAAAACGGCCTTTCTTAATTCCGAAATAAAGTACCCCATATATATATCCAATCCAAAAGGGTGCCAACTAGGAGAAAATAATTGCTTAAGACTGATTAAGTCAATATATGGACTAAAGACGTCTTCTAAAAGCTGGTACGACTTATTAAATTCGACAATAATACAAGCTGGATTTCTTCAATCGAAAATAGACAGATGTCTATACACAAAACAAAATAACAATGGTGCAATGGCACTTCTAATAGTATACGTGGATGACATGTTGTTGGCTAGCAACCACGACGAGTGGACACGGAACTTAATAGATGCTTTTAATAAAAATTTTACATTGAAAATAGAAATGAATCCAACCTTTTTTGTCGGGTTTGAAATAAGTCGAGACATCCCGAGGAAGCAGATAACCTTAACACAACATAGGTATATAGATAAAATTTTACGTAAATTTGGTATGACGGAGTGTAATCCGACAACCACACCTATGGAAACAGGCCTTAAAATAAGTAAGCCAACTAATGGTACGGATGACACCGAATATAGGGCAATGATAGGGAATTTGCTATATGTAGCGAGACTGACCCGCCCGGACATTGCGTTCGCCGTCAATTATTTGTCACGTTTTCAAAAATCCTCTAATAGTGAAACTAAAAATTATGTCCGCCGCATTATTAGGTACCTTAAAACAACAAGGGACTTCTCTCTTGTGTTCCACTCTGACCAAACTAAAATTAAAGCATTTGTCGATGCGTCGTATGCACCCGACGTAGACGATTCACCCATTGAAATAAATAATTTGGAGAAAGGGTGCTCCACCACCGGCTATATGATTTTCGCAAACGGAGACTTGTTAAATTGGGCCGTTCACCGGCAAAACTTAGTTGCAACCTCGTCAACTGCAGCTGAACTAATTGCGTTGAATGACGCACTTGACGACATATACGTGATCTGGAGACTCACTGAGAGCGTTTTTTCTGTAACCGACTCAGTGCAGGTGTACGAGGATAATATATCCGCATCACGCATTGCATCTGGGGGAGGCCAAAAACGCTCCAGGTCTTTAGCGATCAAGTGTTACGCAGTTTTGGAAGCATTCCAAAATAAATTGATTACGTTCAACGATATTAGGTCGACCGATCAAGTTGCAGATATTTTAACGAAGGCACTTGATCGGAAAACGTACCAAAATATTGTCACGAAGTTACTCCGAACAAGTCAACCTTTCGGCCAATAGTCTTAATCGACTCAACCTGCAAAATTTTTTGTTGTTGGTTTTGGACTGCGGATGGGCGTCGGTCTTTTAGCGCCTATCGTAAACCGAGCAGTCCATATGTTGTTTCACCACTCATTTCACAATTTTTCAATAGGTTCCCCGTCGCTGCTCTGCCTCTCTTATTGGCATCAGCATTCCCTAATATATACCGTTGGTTCCAACAATAGCAAATTTATATGAAAATACACAAATAATTATAAGGATATATACATATATACATGATAATATTATCTCCATACAGCTGACGATGAGGAGACATTGATCTCTCCGACGTGTTTTTTATACATATATATACGTTAAGCCGAAAAAATCACACAATATTTATAAGATGTGACACTAGAACATAAGGTTCAACATATACCTCATGTTAATATTTACACGATTTATTTAAGATATGAACGCATAAACATTTATTAGACAATAACATACTAGTCAACGACACACAAATTTTTTTTAAATAACTCAAATATATTTTTACCATTTTAATAGCAACTTTATGTGACAATTACATGTAATAATTTTGACTGCTTTTGCTTATTTATTTTTTATATTTTTGTTGTTTAATACATGCAATATGTAATACCTATTCGTTTATATGTTCGTTCGTCCGTTTTGAATCGCAGGGGGGTGTTGGGATACGATTCCCTCACTACCTCACGAACACACAACTGTACATTAATCAACACTGCGTGTAATTAATAACATTTATTCTCTTTACATGTGGCGACACTGATCGCCAGCATAATATTTTTTCCGCCACTGCTCGACGGAGAATGTTCTCCGCTCGTCAGTCGTTGTACTAAAGTCGTAAATAAACCTTTTTTATTGATAAATGTCCGTGCTTCATTTTCGTTGGATGAAAAGATCGAAACTCACCTCAACAAATTTCCCAGTTTCATCAAAAATTTTTATTCAGTTTCTGTTTCGGATTCCGCTTCTGTTTCCATTCAAACAAATATTTTGAAAATATTTAAAGTTTTCCAAATCACATTCAAATAGGTATAGTCATATGTATATACATTTCAGTATAATAAAAGTACAAGGCAGCCAAAATTCAATTGAGAAAATTATTTTGTCAAAATTATTTTGCCAATATTTGATGTGCATGTGCCAACTACCTAGCAACAAAAGAAACCAATACAAAATGTTGGAAAATGATCCCACACTACCTCATGATGGTACTTTATTTGTTCATACATGGGTATGCATAACCTGTAAACATAATAAATAATATATTTTTGTGCTTCCTCATTGGCAGCACTGATTTCTTATGTTGGAAATAATTTGATTCTAACGAACTTTCAATTTGTTGTCTATGTTTTTGTACCTTGTGGAAATACACATGTGATGGTTCTAGAAAGTAGTTCTTTTCATGTTTGATCTTTAACCTCATCCCAACATGCTTGCAGAGCATGGGAAATGTAAAGTCCAATTTTAATTTAAAGAAATGTGTTAATTTGTGAATTTTTGAATTTTTTTTACTGTGTGTGATAGGCTGTGTACGATTAAATCAGTTATGTACCATACTTTTAATACTTTAATAATTGTGAATTTGTGAATCTTTGTTGAAAATGTAAGTCATTTGTCAAACTTTGTCAACTGTGTGTCATGTAAAAAATCATTAATTTTTTTCAAAAATAGTGCCGGTTTTTGTTTTAAATTTCAATGAACTTATTTTGATTTGTCATTTAATAATCTTGAGAAATTAAATATGTAAAGCAATCAATTCTTGGGCACCAACTTTGTCTTCAAAATTGACAGTTTGGAAAAAACAAGTCATGTACTAAAGTAATTTTTGGTATGGTAAACCATCAAATTGTGTCAAAAGTGGCTGGAGAATCTTCATCCTGAATTAAGATGATGAGAAAAATGTAACCTGAATCAGCTAAACTTCAAAAACTCAATCAAAAAACATTCCAGTAAAGTGAAACTGGTCTACGAGAGTGGATTTTTCTAGATTTCAGCATTCAATTTGAATTTTTGGGCCTAGCAGCAACAATTTTTGAGAAATTCAATGAAAAATTTGGTATTTGGACTTGGTGTTGTCAATGAAAAATCATCCAAAATCAAGCAAAATAGTTAAGTCATAGTTTATTTTTTATAGTCATTTTTTGCTTTATTCATAACTAATTTTCCATAATTTTGTTGCAAAATTCACTTTTTTGGCAATTTCTTAAATGATTATTGATCCAGATCATATATGTTCATGATCAATATTTGTTGCAGTCAAAACTTGCATGAAATAGGAAAGATTTCTTTTCTTGCCTTCGTTAAATACTGGAATACCTACATCGAAAAAGCATCTTTGTGTTTGACATTTGACTACACTCGATACATGGTCATATAAAAAATTATTTGAACTTGAATTTTCTTGATTTCGATAAATAATTGGAAACATTTGAATTACCAAATTTTTTTTATTTTACTACTTTACTAATCGATATTGGGCCAATTATTTTGCAAATTTGATACAATATTTAAAGTATTTAGAATTAATTATTGATTGATTTGATCATACATAGCGTTTGTGACAACAGAGTTTTTCATTTTCAACTTGTCAAACAAAGACTCATCACAATATGGCAGAGTGAACAGTTCATCCATGGTAATATTATCTTTTAATTTACTTTATTCCTATTTTATTGAATTTCATTTTGTATTTATAAACTGCATTCCTTCATTGCGTGGTTGAGCCTGCATTTGCATTATCAAGCAGTTGAGCCCGTGTTACCCTTAATTATAAACTGTCTCGTGTTCTGAGGTAGGGCTTCATCCTTAAAATTTTATTCTCAAACTAAAAATGTTTTAATTTGACACAAAAAAGGTCTTGGATGGCCATAATTACGATGTGTGGAGAACCACAATGAATTATACTCTATATGCTGAGGGTTTATACCCAATTATGCACAATATCAAAACTGAGGTTTTGTTTTTGGGTCTCAAATTACCTGTTTTTTAAAATTCTGAGGCTGTGGTGAATACAGCCAGTAGAATGACATACTTTCAAAATCAAGAGAAAGGGAAAGCTCTAATACATCAAGGGCTTCATAATGAGCTAATAGAGAAAGTTAAAGATCTCTGTACAGTGAACCAAATTTTGAATATACTAGATGAGTGTTGTAAAAGCTGTACTTAAGTAACATGTAATAATGCTAAACAATTCTCTCAAAAATTAAAATATAATAATAATAATAATAATGGAAATATGAGAAAATTTCTGAATCTCTTTTCTCAATCTGCTCAATGTATAAGAGATTGTGGAAAACCATTGGATAAACAGGAGGAGATCAAACAATTTTATTATTAATTTCTATGAATTTGGAATATAATATAACATGTCTCAAATTAAATACTCTACCAAAGGACAAAAAAATAATTGAAATGCTTCATGGGATACTAATTGAAAGATCAGATAGGTTATTCAATGTGAAAATGTTAAATAATAATAATAGAAACTGTAATTATAACCAAAATAATAATAGGAACTTTAGAAATCAACATAGTCGTAATTATAACAGAAATAATAAATACAGAACCCAATCAAAATTTGGAACAGGGGAAAATGAATAATAATAATCAAAATACAGATTTCTTTTCTTCTAATAATAAATGTCATAATAAAAATCAAAATAAAGAATATGAAAATTTCAAATCTTTACCAAGTTTGGGAAAAGTTGTTACTTGTTTCAAATGTCGTGGTTAAGGACAGTTGGCAAAGGTTTATTTTCAATCCCAAAATAATAGTTCTGATGGTCCTGCACAAAATACAAGATGTGGATGTAATAATAACAACAATAATAAACGGAAGAAAGAAGCTAAAGTTCAATGGTCGATGATGTTGCTCTTTAAGGACTCTGGTTTGAATCTAACAAAACAGGACAATAATCTGTTAAATCTATTAACCTCAAAAAGTCATGGAAAGGAATTGTCTCCTAATTATGTTCCATTGACAAACAAATTATGTTGGATGGTGATGCTGTAGCACATGTAATATCTGATTTGTCTAAATTACAAGATTCTGTAATGTTGGAAAGGTTTTTGGAATTAGAATGTGTCGTACAGGATATTTTATTAGTAGCCACTAATGTACGCACCATGTTCATATGGGTTGAAAATTTCGTAAAAAGGCAAAGAGTTATTTGTCTTTAAAATGTTCATTATGTTCCTTCATTAAACATTGATTTATTGTCAGGAATTAGAATAACAGAAAATCATACTTTAGGCATAGATAAAAATTTTTCTGCAGCAAATATACCAATAAAGTATTGTTCACAGCTCCCAAAACAAAAGGAGTGTACACAGTGAATTATGAAATCATCTTAGACAACATATTATTTGATTCTGCAAACCCATCTGAACATTTAGATAAAATATGCCCATATAATAATAATAATTTATGTCAGTTTGCATGTATGCCTAATATTAAAACACAAGATGAGTGGAATGATTTTGAAATTGAAGAGGAAGTTATTGAGGAACATGAGGAGGTTGATGAGATGGACAACAATCTGAATGTAAATACACATCCAAATGTCCCAATTAATATAAATGAAAACACAAAACCCCTCAGATACACAAAATTATGAGAATATAGAAAATTTAGGAAATATAAATAATAATTATAATAATAATAATAATATAATAGAACAAAATTTGGAGGAAGAACAGATTGAGAATATATTAAGATTGGATAAGGAATCTCAACTAATAAATAATAATAATGACACTAATATAATGATCAGGATTGTATTGAATAATCAACAAACAATAAAAAAATGAAATGGCATAGACATTTCGGTCATTGTCTGGAAAGGACTTAAAACTCTTGGACAAGATTTCTAGAGGAATTCCTTCTAAAATTAATTTCCATGATGATGAATTCCAGCTTTATCAGATTTGTGCAAAGGCTAATTCTAAACATCTTGGTCATAATGGAACTCGCACATGTCTAAGTAGGAAACTGCTGTCAGTCTCTTCAGACACAATGGGTCCATTCTCACCAGGAATCTATGGTGAAAAATATGTTTTTATCTTAGTAGATCACACGACAAAATATACCTCTGTCATGCCTATAGAAAAGAAATCAATGGTATATGAAGAATTTAAAAATTATATTTAAAATTAAAATCAAAATTTCCCTATTGTCCTATTGCAACTTTGTGTTGTGAGCCTGTGAATATCTCGATACACACATAAAGTATTTTTGTGAGGAAAATGGTGTTGTTTTGAATGCAGTGGTTCCATATAGTGAGTTGAATGCGACTGCCAAAAGGCAGAACCAGACAATTATGTCTCATGTCAGAGTTATGCTCTTTGATGCAAATCTGGACTTCACATTTTGGTCCTTAGCTGTTGTTGCGGCTGTTTATATAATAAATAGGAGTCCCACATGGGCAAATATTAATAATTCTACACACTTCAAATTGTTTTACGGTCATAAACAGGACATTTAAATTTAAGAGTCTTTGGAGCTTCAGCTCATCGACATATACCCTTCAAAGTCCAACAACAACAGGCTAGTAAAAGTAAAAGAAAATGTGTCAAAACTAAACCCTGAAAACTCACACAATGCTCAGAGAAAGCCATTTTTGTAGGGTATACCACTAGCAGTTATTGTATTAGAGACCCATTAATGAAAAAATCACATGTCACTTGTGATGTCAAGTTTGATGAGACTAAAAATATAATAGAACTAAATAATAATAACATAAGTGATCAGTTAGCAGAATATGATAAGAACACTGAGGAAATTCTGGTTTTATTAAATCTTATTACCATAAAGAGTAACCTTTATATTGAGGACTATATTCCTCAAATATTTCAGGAAGTGCAAATAAATCCTTTTTCAATTCAATGGCTTCAGGCTATTGAGGATGAGTTGAAATCCTTAGACAAAATGGGTATCTAGCAAATTGTCCCAAAAGAGAAAAATGTGAGATTTGTTGACACAAAATGGTATTTCATCACTAAGATTAACAATTCAGGCATTTGTATACCCAAGGCAAGATTAGTTGCATGGAAATTTGAAGGTTTAACGAATTATTTTCTTTTGCAAACATACATCCCATTGTTCAATACCAGTTGATCTGTTGGATTTTGTTAGTTGTCAACAAGTATGGTTTAAACCTCTTACAATTTGATATCAGAACAACTTTTTTAAAGTCACAAATAATATATCCAATTTTTTTAACTTCACCTAAAGGCTGTCAATTAGACAATAATCAATGCCTTAAATTAATGAAGTCTATTTACAGACTCAAAACCTAGTCAAAAAGTTGGTATGATCTTCTGAATTCAAGGGTAGTTCAAGCTGGCTTCACCCAGTTGAAGATCAATCAATGCTTGTACACAAGACAAGACAGCATTGGCTTTATGGCCTTTTTAATAATCTATGTAGAAGATATGCTGCTTGCCAGCAATAATAATGAATAGATGCTGGAATTGACAGGTACCTATATTTAATAATTATTTCATGGTTGAAATAGTCTGATACTAAATTCTTTGTTAGTTTCAAAATTAACCATGACCTGGTGCAAAAAACAGTCATTTTAACACAATTCAGGTATATAGATAAGATTCTCCAAAAATTCAAAATGACTGAATCTAAACCTATTTATACACTCATGGAGATTGGGTTAAAGATAAATAAACTTACTAATGGCATTGATGATACAGAGTATAGAGCAATGATTGGGAATCTCCTATATGTAGTGAGGTTGACAAGGCCAGACATCGCATTTGTGGTAAATTACTTCTCTCATTTTCAGTCTACTTCAAACCCCCAATAGGGCCGTAACAAGGTACGTGTGATCTGTGCATTTGCACAGGATGGCAGAGTGCAAGGGCGCCATACTAATCAAAAAATATCTCTGCTGTGCATCAACCGCAGTAAGTGTGTATTTTCCAAAAGTGTCAAATTTTGTAATGGCTGCCATTCAAAAACCAGCTGACTGATTTTGCTCAAATTCAAAACCAAACCAGTCCCTAATAGTCTCCAAGTACCATAAAAATTTCAAATCAAAATCTTTTAATTTACGGGAATTATCCTGATGAAAACATGGTGGGTTTGCAAAACTTTGAGAACCCCTTCCTCCGAAACTACTGAATGAATTTCAACAATTTTAACACAAATGTGTTGCCCATGAAAGCATCTAACACTACTTTAAGTTTAATTGCCATAAGTCAAAGAGCGGAGGCTCCACAGACTTCCAAAAAATGCCAAAATCAATAAAAAAAAGTGTTAAATTTGTAATGACTGGCATTTGAAAATCAGTGGACTGATTTTGCTCAAATTCAATACCAAACCAGTCTCTAATAGTCTTCAACTGCCATAAGAATTTCAAGTCAAAATATTTGAATATATGGGAGTTATCGTGATGACAACATGGTAGGTTTACAACAATTTAAGAACCCCTTCCTCCAAAACTAGCAGATGAATTTTAAAAATTTTAACACGAATGTGTAGCTCATAAAAGCTTCTAACACTACTCCAAGTTTCATTGTTATAAGTTAAACAGCGGAGGTCTACGGACTCCCAAACAATGCCAAAATGAGCAAAAAGTGGAAATATATATATATATATATTGTGTACAGAAGAATTTGAGTGACCTATATATTCATGATCTACAACTCCGGATTGGTGCTTTTCCACAGGTCCCACCCCAGGTCCTGTCATTGCACTGAATGCAATAGTTGTATTTTCCTTTGTAAAATACACTAAAGAAAACTTAATATAATACATTGTCTTTGTCCGATACACTGTCTGGACAACGACAAGGAATATCATTCTGATTTAGGTAATGAGAGGGCGTCAAAAAGTTTGTTCCCACAGGGCAGCAAAAAAGCTAGATACGGCTCTGACCCCCAAAATTAAAAACTACATCTGTAGGATAATCAAGTACTTGAAGTCCACTAGGGACTATGCCTTGGTTTTCCCCTAAGACCAATCAGATATTAAAGCTTTTGTTGATGCATCATATGCCTCTGATGTAGACGACACACCCATTATTTTAAATAATCTGGAGAAACGGTGCTCTATTTCTGAGTATATGATTTTTGTTTGTGGTGACTTACTTCATTGGGCCATTCATCAGCAAAGGACAGTTGCAGATTTGTCAACTACAGCTGAATTAATTGTACTTCTTGATGCATTAGATGATATCATTGTGGTCTGGAGATTAGTGGAGAGCATATTTTCTGTAACTGAAGTAGTGCAAGTGTTTGAAGAAAATATTTCTGCATCTCACATAGCATCTGGGGTCAGCCAGAAGTGATCCAGGTCTCTTGTGATCAAATGTTATGCCTTAATAGAGGCTTTTCAACAAAAAATCATTCAGTTTAATGATAAATGCTTTTTGGATCAACTTGCTAACGCATTGACAAAAGCTCTTGAACTCTTAGTTCCAAAGATACTCTGTGTAAGTCAACTTTTTAGGTAATTTTGTCTTAATTGACACAACCCTTTAAAATTTCTGATGTTTTGAATTTGGACTGCAGATGGCCATTGGTATTTTAGCACCTATTGAAAACCATGCGGTTCATAATTTGTTTCACCTTTCACTTTATCACACTTTTATTAGGTTTCCTGTAGCTGCTCTGCCTCTCTTATTGGTATCAACATTCCTTTAATATTCCATTGAATCCAACAATAGTCTATATCCTATATATGTATATCCTCTATAATTATATTTTTGATATATGATGAACAGGCGTTGATTCTCTCTAATCATATCATAAATTAATGTATAATTGAAAAATAAATATTTATTGACATCTATGTACACTCCATAATATATTACCACTCACATAACATATTTCTAGTTGCCATCATATATGTTGCATGTTTTCTATTTCATTATTTCATGTCTTTGTGAACCATTTTGTTTGAAAATCATTATTATGTAATTGTTGTTAGTCATAATGCTTTTGTAACATCTCATGCTTTATATGTTTAATTGCTTTTTCATTATTTCATTATTTGCTTAAATTCATTCGGCTGCGTGGGGGTTATTTGGAAATAATCCCACACTAACTCATGATCGTACTTTATTTGGTCATACATATGCATAACCTGTAAACATAATAAGTCATATATTTCCGTGTTTTTTCAGAAATAAAACATTGATAGATCGATATTTTTGTTACTATTGATAGTTTTTTGTAATTTTTTAAAACTTAAACTAGCAATGAAATATTGATGTATCAATGTTTTTCAGATATCGATAACTAGCAATACAAATATTGATTCCTATCATGTTTTTCTATAATTTTTCAAGTTTCTGGAATTTATGTAGTTTTTTTTAATTAAGGATGAAAATTGGAAAATCGGGTTTTGTAGCAAAATATTGCTGTGCTAGTTTTTTTTTTTGTTATTGATTCAAAAAGTGGAATATGCGTTAGAAGAACAAGTGAAGACAGTGAATGCAAAAATGATAGCGTCGTTGACTTGCTGCTAATAGAGGAGCTGTTGCACCATTTTCTGTGATGTACCTATAACTCATATGCAGTGGTGGGTAAATGCTGAAGTGAAGTATATTGAGGGAGGTAATTTTTCAACTTCAGAATTTGAATAATAAGGAGTCTTTTTGATTCAGCTTGTCCAATAACTTTATAACTACACCTCACGTATCCTACATTTTTCCATAGGATGTAGAATTTGGAAGATATCAAAAAGATTTTTGCTGTATTTTTTACCAGGGTAACGTCCGTATTTTTCCATGTCCCTTTGATGAGTTGAAAATTTTTGACCCCTGTAAATTCAATTCCTCCTGAAATTTTTTAAAAATTACAATCTTAAACTATCATCATATGGTCGTGAAAAGCCAACTTTACTTAGGTTTGTTCTAATTGCCAAATTTTAGTGTCAAGGCATTTTTAAGACCAAATACTAGGTCAACAGTATTTATATGTGGGTTACCTCAAAAGACACCATGGTGTTAAAAAAGTGTTGGTTAAAAAAGAACGCCTAAAATAACATCACCAACACTAAACACATTAATTGCTGGTTACGAATGTTTTCATCAGCATATCACAACATATTAATCAAAACAATATCCTCTAACCGTGCCCTGATTTCTTGACCTACATGCCAAGCAAGACGTTTCGCATTTGCTGACCCGCCGCTATCCTAGTGTTACTTTCATTCACAAAAAGAACACCAAGTTGATAACCTTTGGTGTAGTTTCGGACCAAAAAGAATGCCGTAGTTGACCCTGAGGGTAACATCAGTGTTGAAAATGTTGATTTTTGTGGCTAATAAAACAGACCTACTATTAAGCCATGAAACTGAATGAAAATTGGCTCATCACCACAGTTGCCAGCTGCATTATTTTAGCTCTAATTCAATCATAACTGGAGAAAAAATGATGAAATGGATTGCAAATTTATGACGAATTATATTTTAAGGAATAAATAAGAAATTTGTTTTTTAATTTTTCATTTCAAAATCAATTCCCGGTTTATCAATTTTTGTGACTTAGCGATTTTCGCTTCAAGGTTTGGTAAGTAGGTAAAGTTGGCTTTAGGTGGTGACGTAAGTATGTACCTACTTCGGCTTAACCCACAAAAACCACGCAAATAAATTTACTTACAGAAAATAGTGTATCGCAGCTGAGTTTATAAATTTACTGCAGATTCGAGGCCGCCCGCAGTCGGCGGTATTTCGGTGCCGGTTTTAAACGGATCCGGCGGGCTAAGTATGGGCGTGTTGACAATTTCGTCATCCACTTGTTCAGTCTTCAGTGACTTCAACTTCAGCTTCGAAGGATACGGATACCCTTCCAAATTATGCCTTAAATTGGCAAAATTGCGGTCGCTGCTGGCACAGGGAAGCGCCGTTTTGGGGCATATGGTCGGCTGACTGCTGTAGCAGTCGATGAGTACGTGTCTCGTCTCGCCCACGCAATCTTCGTCCTCGGCCAGTTGCAGCGTCCAGCAGTTCTGCTCTATGGACCCATCGAAGGGGTTGACGTGCAGATTGCGAAATTTGGGCGCCGTTGCACTCGGCGCCAGGTACAATTTGATAGTGTTGCTCCGCTCGTTGGGGGGCACCACTTGAGCCGGTATCAGCGTCACCTGGTTGGGGTTGTTGGTTTCGTGGTGGTGCTGCGGTTGGTACGGCAGATAGTGATCGTGAGCGCACAGAGCTGCCTTGCTTTCGTATATGGTCGTGTTCATGAGCGTGTTACCAGCTACGGTGAGGTAGGTCTGTTTTATGTCGCCGGGTAGCAGCAACAGACGTTCGCACGGTTGCTCCTGCACCATCTCTTTCCCTGCGCTGTTTTCGGTGTTGATTATCAGATCCGGATTCGCGTCTATCTTGCCGACGTTAGCGCCTACGCAGCCGTTTTTGTTGGCGGTTGTGGCGGCGGTGCTGATGCTGACGCTGTTGCTGGTGCTCGAGCCACTCGTTTGTTTGATGATTTCGTATTCCGCTCTGGATTTGGGCTCGATTCGTGGGCTTTTGGTCGCGCCGCGCTTACGTTTGTCGTCGCTTTTTTTGTGGTTGACGTAGATAAGGCACAAGATGACCAGCAACACCAGAAAGACTACGACGATCAACGTGCTGACGGAGGAGAAGAGCACGTGTAGGTGGGAAACGGTCAGGGTTTGTGGAGCTTCGGTTTTGACGACGATCACGTTTAAGGTATAGTTGGAGGTGGAGGTGCCGGCTGCATTTTGCGCCGTACATCGGTAGGTGCCGTTGTTCTCCTTTTTGGCCTCAAACACGACCAACTCACTCATCTGATCGGTGGTCTCGTCTTCGGCGTAGTATTTATAAAATGGAAACACCAGCGAAGAGTTGCCATTGAGTGGGTTACCTAGGCGAAAGAACAGTAATTCATATTATAACCCAATTATACATTTGGCACCAAAAGCTAAAATTCTTCAAGTAGGTACTTCATATGCATGTATGATTGTATATATTATGTAGGTATGTAAAATTCTTGTTGACTCGGTACATGTTGCGTTCGAAGTCACGAAATTTGGATCAAACATTAGCGTTAAGATTTAGGTCCATATTCACAAACGTCTCTTTAACCTCCCTTCACTTAAATTTCACTTCAAAAAATTTTTTTGCACAATTTTGTACTTAAAAATGTGGGAACATTGCATCTCTTATGAGAGTTCCAATGTAAAAATAAAATGTTACCACACTCTTAACTACAAAATTGTGCCAAAAGTCAGTTTCAAGTAAAGTTTAAGTGAAGGGAAGTTAAAGAGACATTTGTGAATATGGGTTATAAACCAGACTATTTGAATTTGGTATGAATTGGCTTGATGTTATTTCATGTATACATCTATTTTTACTCCAATTTTGGGGGCTTAATAAAATATTAACTCATTTTCCATTAATAGAAACGAAATAATTTAGAATTGGTATTCATTATGGTTCATTATGACAAGCTACCAATTTTGGTTGCAATTGGTAATTGGTTAAGACAGTTGTCTAATTTAAAAATTTAATTTAGAGAATTATTTTTTGTACATTAACCAACCATTACTTGTAATAAGCCTAGAGATGTGTGACAAAGTAGGAGACTTTATTGTTACCTTAATATTTTTCTCGAATAGATTACATATTTTTTACGACCTTGGAACATTAGTGAAAAAACTATAATTAGAGCGAATGTGAGATATGTCCAATTTCACGTTGAGAAATAAAATATATCGACTTTATCTTGAATCAGAAAACGTTTTAAAACAGATTGAAATTGTTATCGATTGTCTGTGGAAATGTTTCTTTGGGGTACTTGATGGTCTTGTATTAGATCTCCACAATAATAGTTGCTTGGTTAATTTTTTTTTATCTCATTTAAAGAGTGTTGGTGGTGAATGACAAAATTTCTGGTGGCGGTACAGTAAGCTGAGTACATACGAGTTGGAGCAGTTACATACCTTGCTGCAACTTTATCGTTGAATTGGAAGTAAAAATATGATTGATTAAATGTGCCAGTTCACATTATGAAATTCGATGTTTTCTCTTGTAAGTTTTCTAAATGAAAATATAGCTCACTATTTATAACAACCAATTCAAAGAGTGGTGTCTAAGGGATTGATTGAAATAAATAACAGAAAATTTGAGTTTTTTTCAGTAAAGAAAATTTAATAAAAAGATGAAAATTGTGGCAAAAAACTGGTAGCTCACCTTACTTTTAAAATGGTATTCTCGTATCCGGTGAAAAAAGTCCAGTAAATTCCATAATATTGTGTGTAGTAATTGTTAGAAAAAATGCAATATTTTTAAAAGGCTCTGTACTTTTTGCCTTATATTTCCATTAGTTTTCAAGAAGTTTTCGAGTCTTTTCATTTTAAAACTCAGAAAATACTAATTCTTTGAAAAATTTTAATCGTTTTTCCTGTTTTTCGAGAGACTTTAAATAAAATTCAAATAAATAGTAAGATTTAACAATCTATTAAAGTAATAATTTGTACACACAACAGTACAATGTTCAAGACAACTTGATACAATGACAGTGCTAAGACTGAGAGAAAGTATAGTGCAGTACAATTGTTTTGGGGGAAAAACCCCCAAAATATTTTTAATTTTTGGAGTCGAGAAAAATTGACGGTTGTTGGGAAATCGTGCCAGTTTCATTCTTTTTTTTAGCAGTTGGAAATTTTTGTTTTTTCTCCCTCCCAAAAAAATCCTTTCGGTACGTTCTTACGCTCAAAGCGGCTTTCTTTGCATCTCTTAAGAAGACCAAATGAAGATTTTTCCGTATTTTTGTTGCATATTTGTATAATTTATCAACCTTGCCAAGCAAACAATAGGCAAGGAGCGGTGAGGAAGAACCTCTCCTCGTTTGAGAATTTTGATTTTTTCTTTTTCACGGTAAAATTATTCTTTATTGTCCATCCCAAACAATAACGACGTTACGTCAAAGAGACGTTCACAATTATTCCAGCGACTAAAGCGCAAAAACATATTTGCAAACAACAGTTTTGGATGCAGCCTTCGTTGAATAGTGAGAATCTTTATAATTTCCGTTCCCTCCTGGTCAATCTGCTTATATGACGTCACATCTTTCTTTTTTGGAATAGACTAAAATTCGAAAATCTAGTTCGCAGAAGCGTACCAAATACGCCAATAATTGATAGACTGTACGTATATGGTTGGTATGTGTGGAGAAATTGGCGAAGTGACGATGACGTGATGACCTACCTTCAAAATCCCAAGTTATGTGCGCCTCGGGTACGGCGCTCACACGACAGAGGAACGATATGTTTTTGCCTTCATCGATTTCGACGAACAGCGACGAAGGGGCCACGTACGGCGCGCACGCCAGGTCGTCGATTTTCAGACGCGCTACCTCAATGCCTTGGTGAGTGGGCGGCTCGACGCACACCGGCTCGGCGACCAGCCGTCTATGGGCGACGGCACTGGCGTTGGTCAGCCAGCGCTGAAAGTTGCGCAGATGACAGTCGCAGTGCCACGGATTGCGCTGCAGCGATAGGCCGCTGCCAACCACGGGCAGCGTGTGCGGCGACTTGAGCGTTTTTAGTCGGTTGCCCTCCAGCTTCAGCCACTCGAGCTTGCGCAGGCCGTCGAAGGCGTCCGCCTCGACCGTCTCCAGCTGGCAGTTGCTGAGGTCAAGCGTCGACAGGTATTTGAGCGGCTGGAAGGCGCCGGTGCGCAACGTGTGAATGGGATTCGCTGCCAGTGTCAGCTTCATCAGCAGAGGCAGGTCGGCGAAGGTTGCCGGCGGCGGCAGCTCGGCGAGCTCGTTGCTGCACAGGTCCAGCTCGATCAGGTTGGTCAGGCCTCGAAAGGCGGTCGCGTGAATATCGCTGATGTGGCACTCGGCCATGTACAGCTTTTGCAGGTTGATTAGGTTCGCCCGCTCGAACAGCTGCGCGTCAAGGATGCGCAGTCGATTTTCGGCGTAGTCGAGCACTTGCGTTTCCACGTCGATGTTGGTCAGCAAGGTGGTCAGATTTTTATCGACGCACTCGACCTTACGTTTGCCTCCTTTCCATTTGCAGGTGCAGACGACCGGACACGTTTTGATCACGTTCACGATTAACGTTGCTAGTGAAATCGCAACGATAATGTTTTTTGGTATGAACGACAGTTTATGCATAACGGGCGTTCATGGCCTTACGCCAGAGGGGGGGGGGCGCCGAAAATGGATGATTTTTCGCGCGAATTACTGGTGCTTTGTCGATGGTGAGTGCGTGGTTCGGTGCTTTTTCTCTGCCAGAAAATTGGATCGGTTCTGTAACAAACATTAATTCTTGTATGAGTATTGGTATCGATACGTATGTAGGTACTCGTGCGGCATATTATATTGTTGACTTCTTGGTAAAATTGGTGAAGTCGAATTTTGCGATACGTGGTATATCATGATGGAAATTCATCGAGTCGCTGGAACACGTAAAGGGTTGGTAATCGAAAATAATTTCGATGTACTTGGTAGTAATTCAAAGATGTCTAACATGACAAGAATCGCACTCAAAAATGTATAGCCTATTGTAGTCACTACCAGATTTTTTCGTGTTACTTTGTTGCCGCAACTAGGTCTGATAAGAGTTTGGTGCATATTGGTTCAGTAATTTCCGAGAAAACTGGCGAACAAAAATTTCTAGAAAATCGGTTTTTTGCAATAAACCGTCGATAGATTGATATTTTTGTTAAAGATATCGATAAATATCGATAGTTTTTCGTAATTTTTGTTAGGACTTACAATTTTTCTCTCCTCGCACCTTGTTGTATTCTGTTATACTTACATTACATTTGTCATTATCTACTACTCCTAACTACTTATGTAAACTAGTTTACATTACTCAGCTATGACGTCACTCAGCATGTATCTTTGATATAATATTATTATGTACCATCATGCTTTATGCATTTTCTACTACACATGTGCAGTCAATCGATGTCCATTGTACGTTTTTAAATCATGGCATGTTTCGTTAAGATTGGTGAGATAAGGTTGCTAGGTATCCAGTGAACTAAATGATCGAATGATATATCAAAGCGGTAAATGAGTAATCTCAATGATACTAAAGGCAAATGTTACCTCGTCACTTTTGAAAAATTGACTTCTCCCGCAACATTATCACTGCCTGAATGTGTTAAAAAACATGACCCACCAATCCGCAATAACCATTTAATATCGCTACTAAACATGTTTTCCCAAATGCAAAAATTAAATACGGGGGAAAAAATTGAGAATAGATAATCAATTATTAAGTAACGTTGGAAAAACGTGGAGAGGAAAAAAAAAGAAGAAAAATGAAAAAACATAGTGATGACTCGAACGACTTTTCATATACATACGTAATGCATATACATTCTTCGTCGTGAAAATTGAATTTCGCAAACCCCACCCGAACCGTATATTATTTCTGTTTAAATACGATAGTTTTTCCCCACCAACAGTGAATTTTCGACGCGGTTACTCGTTCCTTGCTTGGTGGACACCCTGCTGACGTCGACCCTATCTCCCAACTTGCCCTCGTCCCCTCACCATTTGACTGCGCCGGTTAACTTAACCCCGGTCCTTTTTATTCTCTGGGTGTGTGTATATACATATATATTCGCCTTTCATTGTTCCAGCTTTCCATGTTCTGATGATACTTTGATGTAATCCAGCAGAAACCGTTTTAGTCGGATTACCTTTTTTTAGGTCTACCTACCGTTGAAAATTCTATTAACATTTTTTCGTCGTTAATTTTTCATTTTTACAACGACGCCAAGGGGTATCGCGAATAAGCTTTTTTTTTTTTTTTTTTGTTTTTTTTTTAATCAGTAGGTATGCCTAAATATTTCTTTTTGCGCCTTTTGCCAGAAGAAAGTGTGGACGTAAACACGATGTAAAATAAATACAGGTTGAAAAAAGTAAAAAGAAAAATAAAAAGTTGAGGTGAACAATATTTACTGGAGGTAGCTACGAAGTATGAACTTTTCTGTTTCTCGTCGTTACTTTGTATCTATACATTAAGGTACGAGGCATTGTGAAGTGTGCGGCATTCGTTCGCCTATACCATCCTAGCTCGTAATATATCATTTTTACAGGACAGATAACAAATTTCTGTGGACGGTTTGTTTTCTTTTTTGGGAATGCAACGTTGACGTAAATGTGCGTATGTAATGGGTAAACTTTCACCACTTGAACTGACGCGCGAAAAGTTTTCACGGCAAGAAAGTGAGCGAATCTCTCGCAGCTGGCGACATGTTGAGAATTGTGTGGGCCAAAAGGACGCATTTTGTTATTTAATAATATGATTTTCGAATTTACTGGTGTAGGGCATCCGTTATGTCCTCCGCACTTCGCCAGTTTGAAAAGGATTTAATAATTGATATGCGCAGAATTCGGGTTAATAACGGTTGTCGAATGGGAAATTAATTTGATTTGTATTTAGGGGTCCGACTGTTCGTCCTCTTAATCGGAAGATCATTGGTTGGTTGGAGACTAGCTGTGTCGTCACTTTCCTTTTTCAAAATGGCGACATGTTCGGTTCGTCTCGGTTGGTGTTCCCACGAATGATCCCATTGATCATCGAATCCCGACCACTTCCCCACCTCGTGCATAGAATATCTATACTTCACAAATAAGAACGACTTTAAGTCACAGAGATTTTCATTCACCGTTACATGAAGCTCATGATAGTATATTGAGAGACAAGTGCGTAATGTGGGCTATTTTTTTACCGAGTGTGAAGAATTTGCAGACGGGTCGTGAAGGTGAGTGCTGAAAATTTAACACGAGTTGAAATAGCCCACAAGCACTCGTCGCACATCATACTTTTTGTAACTAATGCACAAAAAAAAGTATAGCAACAACAACCAGTTCCAATAAAAAAAACTCATGAAGGAAATAAATTTTGGAAACTATAGCTGAAAAAACATAAACACAGCAAGTTTTCCGTTATTTTGCATTTTTTTGTTCGTTTATTTTCAAACAGCTAAGAACAATTAACAAATTATAAGGAAAGCATTTTCAAGTAAATTTTTTCTTCTTTCTAGCAGTACTAATACCAGATTTCTAGTTTAAACAGGGGCTGAGGAATTATTGAGTGAAAAAAGAGTGATTTCTGGACTTCAAAAAAAAAAAAATTTTTAATCAATTTTCGTTTTTTTTATTTGTTTATTTTCAAATTGTTAAAAATAATTAAAAATTAAAAGAAAACTAATTTAACGTAAATTTTCTCCTTTTTTCAGAGATAACATTTTCAGCTCTCCAGTTTAGAGAGCGACTGAGGAATCATAGAGGGAAAGAGGAGAAGTTTTTAGGTTCCAAAATACGGCAAATCAGCCATTAATTTGCATTTTTTGTTATCAAATAGCTAAATATAATTAGAAAATTATTTAGAAATTTTTTAAATTTCATCCGCTTTCGATCATTACAACCCCAGCTCTCTAACTTAATTAGAGGCTGAGGAATCATTTGAGACATTTTTTTTGAAAATTGAAATGTGTTTGATTGGATTGGCAACTTGAATAGTTTTTCACAAAATAACTAAGTAATAATATCAAAATAATTATATGTTCAAATATTTTACCCTTTGTAGCACAGAATTTGGATGTGGAAGAGATTGTAAAATTATTGTCTATTTCACAGGCCAAAAAATCGTTTGTTTACATTCGCTGTACATCCATGTAAAACTCGTTCTTTTGTGCATATTTTGCAAAAACATTTTTGTAAACAAAGGTTTGGGATGTAGCCTTTGGTTGTACTCTGTTCATTTTAAGAAGTGCGTGAAGTGAGAATCATCTTTCGATGTGGTGGTTGGTTGGAGGAAGGAGAAAAGGTATAGATTCGCATTTTTATACAAAGACAAGTATCAATTGAGGTTTTTTTGAAGAAAAAACAGACATCGTGTTTGATGCAGACAAGTGTGTCTTTGATTTAAGACGTCACGGACTTCTTAGCGTGAACAGAGTATAAATAGATATTGAGTGCGAATCCTTACCTCCTCCTTTCTAGTTAGTGTGCCCGTTTTTATTATGTCACGTCGTGTAACGGATATGTTCGTCATATTTTAATATAGACGCACATATTTCATTCATAGAAAAATACATTTTTCTTACTAAGCAAATTCTTTCCCTAATATGTACAGTCAACTGGCAAAAGTACCGTTACTTCCTGCCAGCAACTACTACACGTTTTTCAACGGAATATTCGAGTACCTGAACATTTTGGTACTTGAATATTCTCGAAATAATTAAATACCTAAATCAGCAAATCCCTACTTTACACACAACACCATAGAAAACCATATACCTTCACAGGTATATAAACTTTGGTTTTCATTAAAATATTTGTATTGTATTGTAATCTTTGACACTGTTTACTAGTGTATAATATTTTATTGTAAATAAACTGGTCAGTCTTATACTGTACCTGTGATATTCTTCCAGTCTTAGACTGTGAATGAATACTTGTAAATTTAATATTGTGTTTTAAAAGTAAAGTGATAAAGTTTATTGTGTGTTTCAATTTAATTAAAGTCTTTCATTTAGTTAAGGTCCACAATAGCTGTGGATAGTAAAATTCAATTAGTTAAAATAATTCTCGAATACTATAATATGCCTGTGAATGTTATCGTATATCGAAGGAAGTGTAATCGCCCCAAAAGAGGTTAGTTTCCAGTACTGAACCACCTCTTTTGGCCGTTACACGTCGTTTTTTATTTGGAACTGAGCATATATAGGCACAAATAGAGGGGATTAAGGTGGCCTAACCTCTCCCGATTTCCTAAAAGCTCCCTGGATAACGACATAGATACACCTGGTAGAGATACATTTTTAAAATTTATTTATTAAAATTCTTAATTATATTTGTATGTATTTCATATGTATGTACAATTATTGTTGACATGATACAGGTTGTGTTCGATTTCACAAAATGAATTCTTGTGGTTCATCTCTTGCACAATTTTATTTCTGGCTTAGTGTTTAAGTTCTAATATGCGCACTTTTCCTTCAAAAGAGTTGAAATTTGGAACATACACAAATGTAATTTATGATTGATACAAAATTTGGACAAGATATTTTTTTGTGGTATGGGAGAGGGGTACATAACTAGCAAAGACTGAGTTATTAACAGGTGTCCCTTCGCACATTTTTACCCTCATTAGCTTCCCTAATTACAAATTCATTTAAAACAAAAAATTAATTAATTTGTCCACATAAATCATGAATTGTGGACACAGGTCTCCCAATCTTAGCTCACGTGTGTTTTTTTTTCTACCAATTTTTTAAAACAATATTAATTTTACCCTTAACCCCCTCATCGCTCTTTTGATTCAACTTTACTTTTCATTGTTCCAACCCAATTAAGGAAAATTTAGCACATATTTCAAAAATTGCACGCAACTAGAAAGAAATTAAAATAATTTTATTCCCAATTATTTTAATAAGAAGGACACATACCTTGAATACCAGACAAATTTAAGTTTATAAATAAGTAAATTCTTAAAATATTCCCCATCAACATGGTCATTTCAATGGGACTGAGCAGAGCTTTTGGAACTACAACTGGACCCATGAAGATTCACAGCATTGATAGGAATTTGTTGACCATTCTACCAGTTTGAAAAGAGAGTTAACCAGTAGTGAAATGGAATAAATTTTGTATATAGCAGGAAAAAACAGTAACAAAACAAACAAATTTTCCAAGAGAATTTCACTGTGATTTTAGCCTACTTCAGCTATATGTTTGGTATAAAAAATTTTTATTCAACATGAGAGATTCACAAACAAAAAATTTCAAATGGGTTGAAATTATTTTTAGAGCACTCTAGTTCCAAAGAAACAAATATATCTTTTGGGCAAAACACACTTCTATTCCAAAAAGAAATAAATATTTTCACTTTCTGCTTCTGATTTAATATTCACAATATTGTAAAAGCCCAAAATTTTACAACTTACTGAAGTAGTGAAAATTTCAAATTAATATAAATTTTTTCACTTCAATTTACATGGATAACACAATTCTATTTTGCAATCTAAACCAAGAACCTGGATCAAAAATATGAGGCTGTTAGATTCGCTGATCTGCTGAGTTCCATGATTGAACATTCTCAAAAAATTATTAAATTTCCCAGTTTTAGACTTTTTACCATTTTCAATTTACTCAAAAGATCACAAATAATTATTTGCAAACGATAACATTATTGATCGTATTGAACTCAGTATTACTTTTTCATCAAAATTTTACTACAATACTATGATAGCAAAAGGCAATATACATGAGGTGCAGCTATACACTAGAAAATAAAGTATACCTGGGGAGTGTACTGAAAGAAGTAAAAATGAAAAGTGAGAACCCTAATTTTAGGGAAAACAGTTTATGTAGACAAAAGGGTTGAAGATGAAATGAGAAAAGGACAGACAAATTCGCGACAAAGAAAATTACTGAAATTCCATTTGTCTTGGAATTGTCAAAAACTATGTAGAAAAACAAAATTATGATGGATGAAGTGAGTAGTAGTCAGTACTAAATTAATTTCAAAGAAACCACCTGGCAGCCATTAAATCAAAGAATATGGTCGGTGCCAGTAACTTGTCTCTAAAGAAATTTGCTGATGTTTCAGATGGATAAACAGGAAGGTGGAGGTGACAAAAATGTATATTTCACAAATTTTATTGGTAATTATCAAAGGATGTGCTCAGTCCTCCCCAGAACTGACATTTATTGCCTCTAGAAATTTTAACAAAAAATTAAATGTCTTATATAAGAGGTCAAGATAAATACCTAATCCCAACAAAAAAGCCCTGCAAAAATAATAATTTTTTTGTGGAAGGACCCTCCTTTTGTCATTATTTTGGAAGAAGAGAGTACTCTAACCTTCCACAGGTCTTGAACATTTTTTTTGCAACACATGCACAAAAGAATAAATTTTACAATCTCTCGTGCATCTAAATTTTGCGCAAGGGTGTGTAAAGAACTTTAATCATTCTTGGGCATCCCAATCCTGCGTGACAAGGTGTAAAATATTCGAACATATAATTATTTTAATATTATTATTTAGTTATTTTGTGAAAAACTATTCAAATTGCCAATCCAATCAAGCATAACATTTCAATTTTCAAAAAGAACGTCTCAAATGACTCCTTAGCATTTAATTAAGTTAGAGAGCTGGGGTTTGTAATGATCGAAAGCGGATGAAATTTAAAAAATTTCCATATAATTTTCTAATTATATTCAGTTATTTGACAAGTAAACAAAAAAAATGCAAATTAACCGGTGATTTGCTGTATTTTTGAATTTAGAAACTTCTCCTCTTTCCCTCAATGATTCCTCAGTTGCTATTTAAGCTAGAGAGCTGAAAATGTTATCTCTAAAAAGAGGAGAAAATTTATCTTAAATTAGTTTTTGTTTAATTTTTTAATCATCTTTAACAATTTGAAAATAAACAAAAAAAAAAATCCAAATTAATGAAAAAAAATTTTTTTTTATATCCAGAAATGGCTTATCTTTCACTTAGTGATTCCTCAACCCCTGTTTAAGCTAGAAATCTGGAATTAGTATTCCTAGAAAGAGGAAGAAATTTACTTGAAACTATATTTCTTATAATCTGTTAATCTTTCTCAGCTGTTTGAAAATAAACAAACAATAAAACGCTAAATAATGGAAAACTTGCCATTTTTGTGTTTTTTCAGTTATAATTTCTAAAATTTATTTCCTTTATGAGTTTTTTTTTTATTTGGAGGGGGAGTTGTGACTATACTTTTTTTTGTGAATTAGTTAAAAAAAGTGTGATGTGCAAGTACTTGTGGGCTATTTCAACTCTTGTCAAGTTTGCAGCACTCACCTTTGGCTCATCTTCAAATTTTTCACATTTGGTAAAAAAATAGCCCACATTACACACTTGTCATGCAATATACTATTGATCGCTTCTCTCGCAATAAGTTGTCATTCTTACATCAAACCGGTACAGTGATTTACTCAACGGAATTTTTTTCTTAAATTTATCATTTTTGAGATGAGTAAAAGTATGTTCTGTCCCGTTTTTGCAAACGATTCAGTTCATCTACAAAAACGTGTTGAACAAAATATAGACAACTATTATTCCTAATTCTTGGAATAATAGCTGTCTATATTAAACCTTGCTTCCCACAGATGAACATCACCAAATATGCTGACAATAAAGTGTCATCATATTTGGCGGATGTTCTACATCACGCCACCTTTTTGGTCGGGCATTTTTGATCTATAACAAAGGAAACGAAAGTGATGTCTTGTCTTCTATTTGAAAACGTATTCATTCCTGATTTAGCAGCCAAGTAATAATGTAGAGGTCTATACTCGATGTTATAGACATCAGGTTTCATTAGTATTAAGTATTGATAATAAGTTGAAATTTTAAAGTGTTAAAATAATTTGAGTTTGAAATAATAAAAGATAATCTTTATATGTTATCTTATTTGTCGAAATAATTCTGACGTAGAATTATTCACAACAAAGTAGATTTTTAGAAAATAGAATTGGGTGACAGATAAAACTTGATCAGGACTTATCCCCTCCCTCGAACGTTACGACCAAAATCCGTCTATACGACTGCAAAAGATGAAATAACATATGGGTACAAGTTCGTAGCTACATACTTTCATCATATTCTAAAATTATATACATGCATTTATTTTGCGGCCAGCGAAAGAATTCTGAAAAGTCAATGGAACTCACTGCTCAAAAAAGATTGTCCAGGCCTGATCTACATTGGATTTCTTCAAAATTGACTGAATTACAGTGCTGTCTTCACTTTTGAATCACTCCTTTCGCACCAACCATATTTTAGATTTTGACTCCTAATATTAGTCTATCTCAGTCTGCATGTATGGATCAGTCAAATTTGTTTGTTTATTTCTCAAACTAACAAATACTAACCTTCATATCTGTCCAAACTGATCCCTATTAATTTTTAATGCTGGTATCCAAGTCACGGACTGTACGAAATAAATGAGCCTATGTAATTTTTTCAGCGAATGATGAGATTTCAAACCGTTTAGATAGATATACTGAAGCCTTAGGAGTCTTGAATTGAGTGGTTGGAGCGTCACTATAAATACCTACATTATGTATAATTTTATAGCTTTAAATATTTCTCACCGATTTTATTACTCGTTACCAACTCTCCCTTGTGCCATATTCTGGAAAAGAAAGGTTTCTGGAGTTCCAGTTCAAAGAGAAATCTTCAAAATTGCGACGATGTTGATCCAAATCTATTTTAACATGAATTCTTTTTTGGTTGGGCGTAAACGAAAATTTTGCGTCATGTAACGTCACGAAATACAAATTATTCGGGTTAGAATTATGTATTTGATATGTTTTTGTTTTTCATATTTCCTATGCTCGATCCAAGCCGCCCTTTCGTAATGATCTGATTAGTTTCCCCCTACCGCCGAGAATGGTGTTGACTGTAATCAATGCTTCGATCATGGTCTGATGGTAGAGATAGAGTGGGATGTTTTCCATGAAATCGAAGTTATTACAGTTTCCAACCCGGATGGATGCGAAAAATTCATTCATTACCACTCACTTTTAAAGCCTGGTGAATAGAAATTTCCATTGTTTGAAAGTCGCATACATTTTCCGACCAACTACTCCATTCATATACAGACATGCTCGCTGTTGACTGAATAAGGCGGGTGTTGTTTCGCCCAAATTTAAAACCACTCGGTACACCCGTCGTATAAAAACACAGCTAGGTGTAGCAGAAGTTGGAAAAACCCCCCAAGAAACAACCCTGATAAACCGTTTCAAAAAACCCGAACATACCAGCTCGATTATTCCTCGGAAAAAGTTTTCAAAATATTTTCAGTTTCAATGCTGGAAAGTGGCTGTTACGATGGTATGCATTCGACGGGAATCAGAGAGAATCAATTATATTAATGTCGTTTTGATGGCACGGGTGATGTGAAACAAAAGGGAAAAAGTTGTAACATGAACGACAAAACATCCATTTTCGTCTCATGCAAAAAACAAAAAAAGAAAAAAAAGTTCTACTTTATTTAAAACGTCGAAATTTTCGTTACCACGTACACAGATAAACGATGAAGTCTCTTTTCCACATGCGTTTCTTTGAAAACTGACGTTCTTCGACGAAGTACCTACTGAATGAATTGAAGGTTATGCAATTATGTATCTATGAACACGCAGGTAGAGAAGGAAAAAGCCCTTCTAAAGGGTGTGTAAAAATTTGTAAATTGGCAATTAACTACTAGTTGTAGGCTCTTTCCAATAGGGTGTACATACCTGTATACTATAGCGTGGCGCGATGAATGTGAAAGTAGCAAAAAATACCTAATTTCATTGATTCATCATTACTGAACGAGATTGAAGGAGAGTAAAAAAAAAGAAGTTAATGCAAAAAATGTGAGAACTATAGATGGATCGTCGGAAGCAAGCTTTTTTTCCGCTCCAGGGAGCGTATATTAACTCTTTACTTTCGAATAATTTTACAATATCAGCCAGATCAAAATGGGTTCTTTTTTCTAATTTTCTTACTCATTTACCATCGGATTATTAGTTTCTTGCAAAAATCAATTTTTTAGGGAGTGTAAGTGACTCGTTTTTACTATTATCAAGTTTACTATCGTCCGCTTATTGGGAACATATAAGTAAGGTTCTTTACTACCTCGGTGATATAAGAAGGCTGATATATCACACAATAAAGTACTCATGAGAAGTTAAAATTTGGCTACCTTTTGAAGCCCTTGGTGGTCGAAGAATGGGTTGAATGAAAAAATGAACGTCAATTTCGAAATAGGGATCCTAAAAAATATACTTGCTGATGTACCCCACAACAAAATATCTGGATACTTTTTGAAGCCTTTGGTGGTTGAAAAATCGGTTGAATGAAAAAAACATGACGGTAAAATTTGAAATCATCGCCCCAAAAAATATACTTGCAGATATATCACTCAACAAAAGACGAGAGGTAAATTTTTTCTGGAAAATTTCAGTCAAATCTGTTTAATGGTGCTGGAGTGGTAGTGTTTCCAGTAGTTTTTACCCCTTGGTATTTTATAATATGTAGAGATGTATTTTAATTTATTTATTTAATTTGATTATTTTGGTTAAGAAAACCTACATTTTCTAGCGTGGCTTTTTGCGTTAGAGTTTACTTTATTCTTATTTCATTTCCAAGAAAATATTCTGTAAGTAGCATTATTTACTATGATTTACATGAAAACAGGTTATAATACACACATGAGCAAATCAGACACAGTTGACTTGAGAATAAGTTTATTTTTTGATACACGAACAAACTATTAAATAGTAAGTTAAACCGGAACAACGTTATTTCTACACATATACCTCAAGTGGTGTATATCATACATAGCCATTGACATAAATGGCAAAACTGAGTTACAAGAGGGACAGTCTTACTGTTCACAACAAAGGAGACATGTTGCCAAACGTCACAGAACACCTCTAAAAGCGGTGTTTGGTGTTCCCACAACAACTAACACCATCTACCAAGGGTGTATCCTTTTAATTCTAAATTAATAGGTATTATGTATGTAAAAAAATACAAATATATAAAAAAAAACTTGGAGGAAACAGTGACAATTTCAAGTATGTTTTCTGCTATTGAACTGTAACAGATCAAAATTTGATATTCTTATTAGTTTTGTCAATTACAGGACTCTATCTTTCACTGCACTGTGGCTACTAGTAGCTGTTCTTTTAACTCTGCACAAAACTACCAATTCTGCGACTGATGAAGAGAATGATGGAGATGAATTTTTTTTTCTTTGTGATGAAGTCCCATGTGTATACTTTCAGGAGGACCTTTAATGTTTTGCAATCATAATGCTAAAATAAACAAATATTCTCAAGATCATTTGTGGATTCTAGTGTTTTATTCTAGTCTGAACTCTTGTTAGATTTAGAATCTGAAGAGCCATTATTTTGGTCATTCTCCTTTTCTTATGATATTGTTTCTATTTTAGAATCAACTAAACTATAGTTTTGCAATGTAATAGTTTTACTCTCAATTTACAAATAGAAAAGATGACACTTTTTTTTACCAAAAATTGCAAGCCTATGTTTCACTTGTTTTGAGGTTTTGGCCATATACTGAGGTCTGCTGCTGCGTTATTTAATATGATTTACCTGAAAATAGGTTATAATATGCACACGAAGAAATCAGACATGGTTGACTTAAAAACAAGTTTATTTTTTTAAACACGAACAAACTACTATATAGTGATTTAAGCCCAAACAATATTTTTTTCACACACATACCATGAGTGGTATATATATCATACATAGTCTTTGACATGAATGGTAAAACCAAGTTACAAGTGGTACAGTCACCCTGTTCACAACAAAGGAGGCGCAATTGCCAAATGTAATGAAACACCTCTAAGGTGTTGTTACAGGTGGCAACACTTAACAAGTAGGTAAGTACTTGTGTTTCGCACTTGTGGTGTTTTATTAGGTTTGGCAACACTGTTGCCAAAACACATATTACCATCACCAAATTTTTTTTTACATGATTTTAAATTTTGTTTGGTGAAAACTTGAACTGTTCCGTGTTGTCTCCATCATATATATGTATATCTTCAAAGGGTGGAAAAGTTGAAGTAAGAAATTAATTATTTCATCATTAGTTTATTAGTTTTCCATTGCTTTATTTTATCAATTTAAGTAAATTCCATCACATTTGAAATTAGTTCAAGTTCAAAAATCAGTTATTTGAACTTGAATGTACTTACGTACTTGGCCAATTCAATAATTGCATGTAAGTGGATTATCTTGCTTCGGGTAATTTTGTTATTTTATTATTATTTTATGTTTCCTAGTTGTAAATTATTGATCTATTACGTTAATTATTGATTTGTTGTATTTGTTTTTATTCAAGAAACCTGATAACCTTTCTAGTTTTTCATTCTTTTTTCATTAAAGGTCCAAAGGCCAAATCTCTTGCTGTTTTAAATCCAAACAGCTTGTTTTATTTCTATTTTATTTTTTTACATTGTTGCAGGTTACCCATCAACTATTATTTTACGATAGCTTCAATACTGACCATTTTCTTAGGAACCGTGGTTGGTGACTCATTATTTTCTCGTTTTTTTTTTTTTTTTTTTCATTATTGTATCACATTAATGGTTGATGTCGACTTAACTTGTTGAGGAGGTGAGCTATTTTACAAAATTTTAATTTAATGTCTCTGAAAAATTTCAGATCTGAAACTAATGGTTCTGACTTCTGGATAACTTTGATCCTTTCGACAGAATTTAACTTATTTATTGCATGAATGATAAATACCTTCATTAAATTCAAAAAATTCAACATTCCTTACTTTAACTGAGACACTGAAAATTTAAATACTATGATAAATGAATATCTTTGTTGTGAATTCAAAGCTCTCGCCTTTGAAAATAACACGATATATTTCAAGAAAAATATTACCCACAGTTTTCAAGACTTCAGGAGAGCAGAACTAAGTTCCTAGCTGCAATTTAGTAAAGATATCGAAGTATGTTAGTTGAGGATTCTATTAAAATTTGGCAGAAATCGTTCATATGATTTTTGAGATATTGCTAAAATTCCACAACTGAGTTGAATTAATTTTAATAACATTTGAATCACTCAGTCTGAATAGAATGTCAGTGGTATCTTGAGAATCATTCATTCGACTTCAGCAAAATTTTCACAGAATCTTAAACTGACATAGGTACCTTGATGTCTGTGAAAAATTTCAGCTCATTACAATCAACGGTTCTCTCGCGATTCCTTTCGATAACTTTGAATTCTCCAGAAGTTTGCCCAATTTCAGCGGCTTAAGCGCGAAAAATAATAAAATCAAGTTTTTGTTTCGAAGCAGTAAGTTGATGATGTAAAATCAGTATAAATTTTTCGAACTTCTCGCCAATATTCAATTCCCATTCGGCCATTTAATCCCAATATAATTAGTACTTTTCCATTATGCTATAACATATCTAGAAATAAAATATTCCAAATGGCAAAGAGGCGAAGGTGTGATGAATTAAAATAATCACCACACTGAATCATTCCCAATGACATACTTTGTGGAGGGATGAGTATTTCCCTACAAAACGTATTATGGCCATGTGGATAGACAAAAATTAAATTATGAAAAAAATGATAAATAAAAATAATGACGTCGCAGGTCATGGGTCCTAAGAAAACGTATTATTTTTGCCACGCAGTATCTAATAAGGGGCTACAAAATAAAAAGTATATAATATACACACACACACACACACAATATATATATATATATATAAAAATTATGTTCACGAGTATGTACTGTATGTGTACGTGTGTACCGTATCGCTCGTTTTCCTCGTTAATTTCACGTACCATTAGCTTAATTTCATTTCTCGACGTATTACTAAAAATTATGGCCATATTCCACGATGCGGCTTTCGTTGAAAATTTTTTGAAAATTCCTCGCGCACGTCGTCCAAATGTAATTTCACATTTTTATTCGGCAGCCGCGCCGGGTGAACTGCGCGAATTTATTAATTGCTCGTCGTTTGGGAGGCTTTCAAAATTTTCACTTATTACCATCACCCCTATAGCTAAAAGCCAGGTGCACCGTACGCATACAGACACACAGCCCGAACAACGTTGTCGCGTATTTACATTATTTGTCGTAAATTTTCTGCGAGTGTTAACGTCTTCGTGGTTCTCGACTATACGATTTATTCGTTCGTATTACGGAGTACATTTCGTAGCCAAATGGAATTATATCAACGTTCGTTGGTGTACGGACGTTAGATAAGCTGCTTAAAAATATCGTAAGAAAATCCAGCCTCTTTCAGCCGGTTAGAACAGAGAGAAAAAAAGAAAAACTAGCGCAGCAAGCCTCGCTGGAAAAAGTAGGTTTCCAAAAAAAGAATTATGAATTTTGACGGTCACATTAATTGTCTGTGTGAGTTTATATACGTTAATGGTATACGTTATGATTGTACGAAATTCGTTAGCCGCTGACAAAATATTAGACAATGGGAAATTTAAAAGCGTTATTTCTTGAAATGAAAAATTAATTATGATGATAAAGTCTGGTTAGTAATCATATAATTTTAAATAAAACCAAAGAAATATAGTAAAGTCATGAAATAAAAAAAAAGAAAACGTGAACATTTATGGTTCATTCTTGTAAAAAGAAAAGTTCCTGCGAATTAAAAAAAAAAGGAAAAAAGCTTTACCGGAAGTACCATGCGGTCGATCCGCACCAAACTTGGTACACGATTTAATAAAATATAATAAATATTTGTTTCATATTTCATTCATATGGTTCCAAAATTTCGCATTTTATGATCAACGTAAAAACAAAAAGTACCGTCCGGCCGATCCGCACAAAAATCAACAAGTCAGTTCTTTGGCTTAGTACAAATTTTCGTATCAAATTTTGTGATTATCAGACAAAAATTGCGACCTGTACCGTAGGAACAAGAAATTTACTTTTATATATACATATATATATGAATTTCCAAAATTTTTATGAGATCTTGAAACAAAAACGTACCCACCCCAACCCTGAGAGCTAATACCGCACCATGTGTAATGAGTAGATTTTCTAAAGAAAACCAACTTAAAAAAGAATAAATGAAAAATAGTGTTGGACGGTGAAATGGAGGGGACAAGAAACCGCAAAAGCTGTCTATTCTCTTCTGGTTGCGTCGTTATGACGATTAGCCAGCTTATACTTAGTTTGTACACCTGTAGACTATTTTATGAAAAATTTTTGTTTACCTAAAGATTTTTTTCTCGCGAATTTATTGATTGAAAGACAGGTTATTAAATTTACTGATTTGCATTTCTTGCACAGTCTGGGATACATTGGAAATGATGTGTGTATTCAGTTTTAATTTTGTTAAATAACCATACACATTTCATTTTTAAGTAGGTTTTATATTGAAAATCTACTTATTAATCTTTGTGTCATGGAATGATGTTTTTTGTTTCAAACTCGAGGAAAATCATCTAGAGTTGTGTTATATAAAAATGTGAATGGTAGATTTTGATTATTTAAAACTGTGGGGATTCACAGATAGACCTAATACCCAATGAGCAAACAGGCCTAAAGCTGATGCAGAGAAAAATTCCCGATACTAACGTCCTACTAACTTGCGACGTAAGTACAGGCAAGGATAGGCCATTCTTGCCGAAAAAATATAGAAAAATGGAGTTTGATAGTGTGCTCAACCTATCGCACATAGGACCCAAAGGTACTGCAAATCTAGTAGCATCCCGCTTTGTTTGGCCAATGATGAAAATTGACTGCCATAAATGGGCTCGCAGTTGTCTGAACTGTCAAGAGTCCAAGGTAGGATGACATACAAAATCACCACTCAGAAGATTTAAGACCACGCAGCAATTCAAACAAATACATATAGATTTGGTTGGTCCATTACCACAATCTAAAGGGCACAGATATCTGTTTACAATGGTTGATCATGTAACGAAATGGCCAGAAGCAATTCCACTGACAGAAATGTCAGCCATAACAATAGCCAATGAGCTGTACAAAAATTGGATTGCTCGTTTTGGTGTTCCGGAAGTCATTGTTACCGACCAAGGATGCCAATTCAAAAGCTCCATCTTTCAGGAGCTAGCCAAAAGGTTAGGAGTTAAACACTCCCACACCACTGCCTACCACCCACAAGCCAATGGCATAGGGGAAAGGTGGCATAGAGCTTTAAAAAGTTCAATAATGGCAGTTGATAACACAAGTTGGGTTGAAGCATTACCAACCATCTTGTTAGGCCTTTGTTCAGCACTCCAGACCAACTCAGGGTATTCTGCAGCGCAACTAGTGCTAGGCAAGGAGCTCCGCCTACCAGGGGACTTTTTCACCAATTCAAAAGAAATAAGCCCCGAAACAATGGTGCAGCAAATACGCACCGATGCAAACAACTTCCTTAAACAAGCAGCTTCACATGGTCAGTCTAAGATCTATGCCTTGAGACATCTGGCCCAGACCTCACACATCTTTGTCCGAGAACACAAGATGAAAATAGGACTGAGTAAACCATATGTCGGCCCATTTAAAGTAGAGTCACGTAATGAAAAGAACTTCGTGATACTCGGAGGTCAGGAAAAAACAGTCTCCATTGATAGACTTAAACCTGCCTTCATACTCAATAACGACGCCAAGGAAATAAGAAAAACAAATGAGAAAATTGAGAAAACTCAGACTAAATCACAACACCTCACAAATTCACAACAGGTTGATAACGAATTAGTCAAAACAAAAAACTCACAGGAAAACATAATAAAAAATGAAAATAAAACAAATAATTTACAAACAGACGAATATAAAAATATAACAAATAAAAATAAAATCATAAAAAAAGTCAGATTCAATGAAGACGTTAAATATAACGAATACAACCCTGACAAGCCAATAATTACCCGAAAAAGAGGTAGGTCTAAGGGAAGTAGGAAATTAAAAAATCAAATAGTAACCCGTAGGTCTGAACGATTGAAGCACACAAGAAAATAAAAAATTGTCTAAACAAATTAGGTCAAATAAGTTGCTCGAATCATACGTGGCAACTCCATTAATTCTTAGCCTAAATAATGTTTGCCAAAATCAGTTGCTTGAATCATATGTGGCAACTGAATAAAATTTTTCCACCATCAGATCACTCGAATTGTACGTGGCAATCGATAAAATAAATCCCCATTAAAAATAAATAAATTTATCCATCGATAAAATCCAAAAAAATCAAATTAAAATTCCACCGGTCACAGGATTCAAACCCGTACCGCATGATGCTTTTTAAACTCTGGGATTATCGAAAAATAAAATAAATAAAATTTTACATGTAGAAATCATCCATGCAATTAAGAAAAACAAAAATACACTCCCACACAATAGGCAAACGTGCAATTGCAATGAAACATACTCTTATTATCAGATACTGAGATAAAACCAATTCTAGACTAAATGTACCATACCTAAATACTCGATGCATTATCTTGTGCGCATCTTTGTCAGACTAGGGAAGTCAAATTGACACAGTGCACATAATTTTTCTTGCACTTATTTCATTAGCCTAATTGAACGTCGTCTCGACAACTTGTCTTTTCGTGACTTCTTTTCTATGCTTTTTCATCTACATTTTTCCCAAATAATATTTCGAACTTGATTGTTCACTGTTTTCTCTCCTTTAATCCTTCTCTCGTTTTTCAAAACCTATTTCACTTGGAAATCTCAGCGATTTTTCCCAAATGGCATCAACCCCGAACAAAGGTCTACCCGATCAGACCAATGAAACGGCTATTTTGCCTATGGTGACATTGCCTCCCGCTCAATCCAAGGAAGACATGCTTGATGAAGATGAGGTGAATGCTGAACGTCTTTCTGAGGAAATGCGTAGGCGTTGCATCGTCAAACATCAAGCAGACTTGGATGCTGTGGAGCAGGAACTTCTTGACACTCCACCATTACCACCTGTCACATCCACATCACGTGACATGGGGAATTTTAAACCCCAAAATACACCTCTTCCGCCACCCCCACCAACAAATCAACAACCATTGGCTTCGGCCATGGATATTGGTACACCTGGTAGGCGTGAAGATCAATCAGTACCTAATTCTTCACCGATACCTAGGGCCCAATTGCCCATCATGCCACCTCCTCCTCTGGCACCCTTGGCCCCTTTGGCCAATTTGCCTTATATAGCACCTTACCCATCTCAAATACCTATCAATGAGCGGATGCCTCCACCTCCCTACCCTCCAGCGCCATAAAACTACTATCATCCTACTTATTTTCCAAACCACCCTTGAAATACTTACCATCCCTAACAACCACCATCTCATAATAATCATAATCATGGAAATGGTCATCCCCGTAGACGTAGGGGACAAAACTCTCGCCAGCAATATCAAGCTAGGCGTTTAGCTCTTTTTGAAATTGGCTGTGCCATAGGCAACTGGGAGGAATTTAGCAGGGAGAAGAAGGAGAGGGATAGACAGCAGTAAATCTCCCCAATGTTGTGGTTTTTACCATTCGTATGCACTCATTAGGGAGGAGTGCTGTGGGGATTCACCCCGTAGGGATTTGAGGCTCGGCCTCCGTCAACAGACATTTGCCCCGGTCCATCACCGGTGGCCACCAATAGTCTACGGACTTTAAAATAATACGTAGGTGCGGCCAAACAGAGCTACGTACATTTGTACTCTGTTTAGCCGCTAACATAGCGCCATTACATAGGCTAAACGGACGAACTACATAATACATCAAATGTAGATTCGTTCTCCGTTTAGCCGATCTATGTGGAGTGGCGAGAGGTTTGTTCTTCGCCACTCACTGACACAGTGCGTGGGTACACTCGTATATACCCGCACACATAGTACAATAAATTGCCGGTACACGATTCTCTCCAATAAAAGGGTTGGTACCCTCTTACCACAGTAAGTTGAGAGAGGACATGCAACACAGGCGACGCCATCAATATAGGTCTTGGCAACCTTCTGGTGGGTAGTAGCCAATACCCACAAAAACTATTTTTTGTAAATAAGAAACAATGATTATTAAAAATCCTAATTTAACTCTTTTAAATTTCCAGTTGCTTTTAGTGAGCATCTATTAACACAGTATACCTAGTTCCTATTGTTAAAAACCAGAGATCAACAATAAAGAAAACTTTTGTAGCAGCAGCTTAACAGGTACAGCTTGCCACAATAATGAAAATAAATACATTTCATGATTTTTAGCGCCCTCTGATGCATCTAAAATAAAAATAAAATTTTCCCCGCATCCATAGATGCTTAATTAACTTAAAATTAAATTTCCCAATGCTCGAGGTCAGGTATTATTAATAATAATATTAATAATTAAAATAATAATAATTCCCTAATAATAATTTTTGGTGTGAACTGGTGGTTAGGCTAACAACTTAGCTTCGACTGTTCACCACAAAAGAACTTTTTCTTCCTTCATTTAAATTTCTCTCACCTTTTTCTAAACTTTCCCCTTGCCCTAACACAGACTGACACTCCCTGATGCAGTAAATAATAATAAATTCCTTTACATCGGTATCATTTCTTTTCTCTGAACTTGCTTTTTCTCACACCTCTCTATTTTTTTCCACAAAGCAGCTAATTTTATATAACCTAGATGTTATTTTTTTCTGCTGATTGGTTTAACCAGTGTTTGTCTTCTTTACAGATAACACCTATTTCTAGTTATCTTTATTTTATATTTTTTCATGTCTACCTTTTTTCATTCAATACATGATGATTTTTAATATTATGGTCTAATTTACTCATGATAATGGGGTAAGTTCTTGGTTATTTACTCGTGGTGTTTGTCAGTCCCTAGTTTCCCTGAATGACAATTTCTTGGAAACATTCTGCCTATTTGGTATTTTTATTAATCCAGGTGCGTGGCTAAAATTGTGGTGTTTAGGACTCTGGCAAGGCTGAACAGGGCTAGGTTAAAACTCTCATCACCATCAGATATAGTTGATGGTGACCCTCGAGGTGCAAGTTTGTTTCGTGAAATGAATCAATTTTGTAATTTTGTGGGGTGTTTTCCCCCAGAATATGTCTCTCTGGGGTTGCATACCACAAACTCTGTTTGAAAAGGTAGGTTTCTAAAAAACATGAAATTAGATAGTCACTGAAAGGTTATAAATCATGAATATTTGTTACAAATTATGTTCCTATTGGTTCAAAATTAAGCATTTTATAGGCAAATAAAAATGAAAGTAGTACCTTGCCACAGATCCCCACCAAAATTTATAGCAAGTTGTAATATTTTTTGCAAATTTTGTAGGTATTGATTGAAAATTGATAATTTTATAGCCAAAACAAAAATGAAAATAGTCATACCAGAAGTACCATGCTGTTGATCCGCATTACAATTTATATTACACTATAATAGATCATTGTGAATTTTTGTTTCAAGTTTCTTAGCTATAGTTGAAAAATTAAAAATTTTATAGCCAGATCAAAAACAAAAATAGCTATGCTGAAATTACCATAAGACTGATCCGCAACAAAATTGATAGATTAGGTCCTTGATTCAGTACTAATGTTTGTTCCAAATTGAGTGACGTATCAGATAAAAATTGCGACCTGTACTATGGTAGCAAGAAATTAGCTTATATATATGTGAATTTGAGTTATTAATGCCAAAATTTTCCTCGAGTTATGAAATGAAAAATGTACCTTCCCCCAAAGGTCGTTCCATGACACTAAGATTAATAAGTAAATTTTCAATGTAAAACCTACTTAAAAAATAGTCTGGCGACTTGAAAAATATTGTTAAAAGAAAAGAAGATGGGCACTTTTGTAACCATATATGCGAAATTTGAAACAAATATTTATTATAATTTATTGTAGTATGCTACCATTTTTTGTGCTGATCAACCTGACCGTACTTTCGGTAAAAGTTTTTTTTCCTCTTCTTTTTCTAATTTGCGTAAACTTTTATTTTTACAAAAATTATCTACATGTTCCTGTTTTCCTTTTCTTTTTTTTTTTTTATAACTTTATTGTATTTCTTTGATTTTACTTGAAATTATATGATTATTTACCATACTTTATCATCTTAATTAATTTTTCATTTCAAGAAATAATGCTATTAAATTTCACATTGTCTAATATTTTGTCAGCAGCTAATAAATTTCATACAATCATAACATACCATTTATACATAGGAACTTACAGACAATTAATGTGGCCATCAAAATTCTTAATTATTTTTTCCCCAAACCTACTTTTTCTAGCGAGGTTTGCTGGGCTAGAGTTTTTTTCATTTTTAGTGCCTTTTTTAGTTCATTTTTTAAATTCAGGATTTTCTTTTTCTATGTCGGTTTTATGTTGCCTCAGTATTCGCGTTAGTGGGTACGTTCTTTCTTTCATGATCGACCATTTTTGCACTATTTTTGAGAATTTTTTTTTTATATTTATCCTCTCTAACGTTGCGTCTATTTTCAGGTGCAATTTTGATTGGATGGTTTTGAAATTTGAAACACATGTTCGAATCCACCTAAGGAAGAATATTGTTTTTGGTCCAGATTGGGCGCATAATCCGTTTTGTAGGTCAGTTTATATGAATTTTTTATTGAACAGCGTACAGGTTGCAATTTTCAATTGATATGCCTGAAATTTGGTGTACACATGTGCTTTATGTCAAGAACAATTCCTGCCAATTCTGGTGCGGATAAGCCTTGCAGTACGTCTGGTGGAGGCAATTTTGTTGCATTTTTGGCAGATTAATGGCTTTAAAAAGAGTAATTTTCAAGCTATATTCAACAAATTTGCTAACAGTATTGACTTGAAGTATGTCTACCACGTTTCCAAATTTGGTTCATTTTGGTATTATCGTTCATTCCCTGGGGCTGTTGGAGCTGTTAATTTCTTATGTTATTTCAATAAAAGTTGCTTTTCTCATTCAATAGTCACGAAATTTGGTACAAACAGTGCCTTCCATACAAGGACCAGACCTACTAATTTTGGTTTTGAATGATCAATTTGAGTATAAGGTCAATTTTTATCCAATCTCCTCCCGCATCCGTATACTAGATTTGAACACAGATACTAAAATCTCTACTAATGTTTTCATAACTAGCACGTAGACAACTGCGTTCTACTTCGTTTTGCAATTTGGGAGAGTTTTTCTCATATAATTTTTTTTTTTCTTCATATAATTCACAATTCTTGTCACTCCAGGAAAGAAAACTATCGAATTATTTCCTATAATCGTGGTACTTAGAACTTGGAGTAATTTTTCATTTAGAAAAACAATAATGATTTTTGACATAAAAATTGAAAATACATTCATAAAATATTCTGAAAACAAGATACTGAATCATTATATTTTATCGCATCTTTCGTGACTGTATGATATTGATAATGTTTTGAAAAAAATATAAATATTATATATATTAATTTATTAGAAGAATGTCGGTAATAGAGGTGATTTTTAAACAAAAAAAAATGTACTTTTACTTGTCAATCTTGCTTGTAATGTCAAAACATGCTGGAATAAAAGTAGGTAACTTGTGTGTAGGTACTCGATATTGTGGGTGTAGCCCACGAGTCTCTACGCAGGCATTAAGGGAACTCCTGTACCAAAGGGATGTAGGTACAGGAAAATTGAGCTGAGGCGGTTGCTGACAGTCGTCATTGGACATAAGTGAGTAAGAGAGTGTGTGACAATAAGCACTTTTATAGTCCTCGGATGTTAAATATATTACTTATTCTCTTTGTATGTATTTTAGATGTTTTGCTTCACAAGGACAGCGTATATAAAAGTAAATTACTTTAAGTGGTATGCAGTGGTTGTCTATTCAACTGCGGCGTGTCTAACCAGAAATCACTGGTCCAGTTCTATATAGTCAAAGTTGATATGTAATTTATTAAATTACATTAACTTGGCCATTAGTCATGTACTTGAGCACTCTTTGTTGTAATGTCCCACTCAAGATTCCTGTCCACCAAAAATAAAAACGTTTATAGACGTCAGGGGTTTATGAAGTTCAATAAAAATATAAAATTACAAAGGATAAGTATAGGATCCTCTAAATTCCGGGGCTCGGTATAGCTGTTCCCGTGCTTCACTCCCTTTCACAGAGTCTGATAGTACGTTGGTTTTGATCGTAATCTCGCTCACTGAAGTCTTGTTGTTAGTGTTGGTTTTACTCACAAAATCTTTGTTATTTTTGATAGCTACATTAAACTTGCGATTCATGTCTTTCACTGAATGAAAGATAATCGTAACTTACCAAAAATACCAGTTAATGATCAGATAGGGAGGAAGAATAAAATTAAAACCTAAATATTTCAAACTATTTGAATGAAAAGAATGAAAATATTTTACCGTTTTTTCATATTTTTTCTCAGGTTTTGTGTATATTCTAAAATTCTGGGTCATATATTTGTACAAATGAGAGTTGGTCTCGAAGGAAGTAAAAGATGAAAATTGAGACCGTACGTAAGTCCGAGACCAATTTTGTTAATCACTGCAGTGTTAAGTTGTAAATTTCATTTCATCTCTGATTTAATCCCCTTCTCATCCTTTTGCAGGTTGTCCTAGGATTCTGGGAATGGGCTGCAAAATTTCGGTAGTTGGTAGTACAATACACAGCCTAGATAATGCTTCTTTTTTTTTTTTTGAAAAAGGTATTGAAATTCAACTTTTATAGTTGCTTCAATATAGAATACAGGCTTCATGCTTACGTAACATTTTTTATGCCTCTTATTTAGCATTACCTGGGTACTATATCTATTATTGAAGTTTGGCAATATATTCCTGCAGTTTTTAATTTACTCCTACCAAGAAGTGCTATGTAACTTTGTGTATATACATATGCAAAGTGTAGAGTATCTATTTCACGGGCGTATTATGTTACATTTTTCATCAAGTACTGCTAACTGCCGAACTTTGACTGTCGGTTCTCATGGTCAGGATATCCTGTAGAGGGCCATTTTTCTGTTATATGTACTATTTATAGTTGTGTTTTATATGATCAGTTGTGAAATAAGAGTATGGCATCGTGGTAACCTCACGTTTATTGGAAAAAGGCGTAAAAAGAGTCATTAAAATGGACATAAAGAGCAGAAAATAGAAGAAAAAATGAATTAGTTGGATGATTAATACGTTAAAAATTAATTTTTAAAAATATGCTTTTATAATATTATAAAACGTTTGAAGTGAAACCTCGCAAACTCTATTGCACTCACACAGAAACGCATACCTAACCTAAACTCGAGCTTATATTGCAGAAAATAATAATTGAATCTACAAAAATTAAAAATTTTACTAGTCCTTATCAGTTCTCATTTCTATTTTCTGTACTTATAATAGGATTGAATAAGATACTGGGAATTGGGATTTACTGAAAAAAAAATTTTATTGAAATTCATTTTTAAATAGTGTTCTCTTTTCACGTTTTTTATTTTCACAGCCAATGGATAAGAATTAAGGAATTTCATTAACCAAATATTGGACACTATCATTAATCTATTCAGTATAGTATACTTACCTGATCCGGTAGATAAAGCCTATTGTTATAAATGTGAGGAAGGAAGTTTTTCTAATTATTGGGTGGGTGAGGATTGTAATAAGCCGTGATTGTACCTTTTGATAATAAATTTAGGTAAAAGGTACCTAATGATTATTGTTAGAATCAGTGATGCCAACTTTCACGTGAGTTATGGACCCACGAACGTACGATTTACTTCAAAAATTGGCTAATTCTTACTTAAGACTGTAGAAAAAATGGTTTCAGAGCGTCAACTCAGTTTTTGAAAGCAGAGCGTTGGTATGACGAGTTGTTTAATCTAAAGTAGGTAATTGAGAAAACAAATGGGGGAAAAGTCATGATTTAGGTGCCAAAAAGTCACAAATTTAATTTTTTTTCTTCTGAAATGCGCAGGTATCACATATAAGTTGACTGTTGTCTGTGCGGTCATTAATCTGTTCGTTTCTCGTCTTTGCAAAGAGATTTATGTAAACGAAAACGTCAGCATACAAAGTTCTTTTCATCGAATCGCCAAATCTACATAATTTTGCTGAAAACATGCTCCTAAAACCACTATCCCTTTTAGACCTTGTAACAATGTTAAAATAAGGAAAAAGAAAAGCGTACCTAACTGAGTATTAAACGAAAAAGAAAGAGAAAAAAATGAGTCGACTTTGCGGAAGTTATCAAAGAAACGTACCTCCGTTAATGTCGGACAAACACCCTAACCGGGCGTAAAGATTTGGTGCTTAAAAAATTTTACAGGTTTCATCTTTTCCTGCGTTTAATTTTAATTGCAGTCACCTTCGTTCCACCCTAAACGACCTCTTGGAAACGTGTGCGAGTGAAAAAGGTGGTACTTTTTTTTGCCCGTCTATTCTACAAGAAAACATTATTAAGTATGCATAAATGAATGCTGAGAAAAAAAAGAATGTATACAGGGTGCACCAGAAGTAAATGATAGTGGCTTAGTTGCATAAAACATGGCTGAATTCTTTTTGTCGGATTAAGTGATAATTATATTGAGAAATATGTGTTTAAAAATAAACAATAGTATTTGGTGAAACTGAGCAATAAAATTTAGGTAGTATGACTTGAAAATATTTTCTGTACGAAGTCGATACTATTTACTCATGTTGTATTGATTAAATTTGAGGAAGATTGGAATTGTTTTTGATATAATTTTCAAGGCGAATTTTGTTAATTAAATTTTTTTTTCTGAACTCATACATCAAGAAGAAGTTATTATTCAATCAATTTTGGTTACCACAGTTCGAGATTTTCAAATTGATTCGGAACAGTTGCAAAAAAATTTCATATCTTCACCTGTGTAGAAATGAGCTTTTTTACAATTTTTTTTGTTTATTTCTTCATTGGAAAAAATTTTATTTGTTCACTATTGTAGAAATGAGTCTTTTCTTAGCTGTTTTCTGTTTATTTCTTCACTAAAAAAAATTTCACTTCTTCACAAGTGTAGAAATAGAGTTTTTCTTAGCGGAATTTTTTTTTTCATCTCTTTATGCATCGTTTACTCGTACACAAGTGATGCAATGTCAGCAAAAAAAGAGGCTGTTTTACACAGTGATCCCCATAAACAAAATATTTCACTACTACCTAATTATTTAATTATTTGATGAAATTCTATTGAAGGCGTTGACATATTTAATCAAATAAACAACAACCTCTGTTTTGTGGATTTGTTGAAAAAAATGTTTTACTCAACTAGTTTGCCACTCATGATATCGATTCGTTGCAATTACAGCACTCGCCAACTATGAAACTCATCAAAAATCACTCGTTTTGCAAACTAGTTGAGTAAAATACTATTATTTGACCCTAACTGAAACTTTTTTTTAAGCAGTATTTTATTTTTTATTTATGGTAACTCAGTTAACCAGCCCCATTGCTGTATTTTAAATATTTTCTGCGTCACTGACCACATTTTATGCCCACGACTCTGACTCAGTTATTGATAAGCTTAAAATTCAAGAATCTGCGGTGAAGTATTAATTATTCTATCTTTATCAACCAGTAATCTTTCCAATGAAAATATTCAAGAGATTATGCAGTTAATTCTTAGGAATAAATTCTTTACATACTCATAACCAGCTTTTTCTACTAATGAAAAAAAAGTTTGGACTTGAAGATGTTACTACTCTTTCTACCGTCTTTGGTGTGTATGCTTATTTTATTAACTTTTTGGAATAGTTTTTATTTGATCATTTCAAAGTTTATAGGTGTCTCATAGATGTATGTCGATTATAGAAAAAGCTCAATATAACCTATGCATACATCATACCTACATTGATCAAAGCTTGTGAATGTAAAGGAAAGATAAAACGGGCACAAAGTAATAGTAATTGAGTAACTTCCGAAAACAGTAAGGAGGAGAAAGTAATAACAAAAGGGATAATGAAAGCCAAAAGAAGTACTAAGGTCAAGCAAATTACGAAAGCATAAATTATCTTGCTGGTGACCTCTCTCCATAATATTGAATAAAAAATTTCTATGTAAATAGTTATTTTCCGCTCAATCTCAATATGAGTTGGAGTATGCGCTAACAATATGATTGATTTAAAAGAACAATATTTTACATCTCACTTGATAGCCCCAAGAAAATTATGATACAATTGAAAGGAGAGAGTTTTTTACAGATCATCCATCCTTAAAATTTTTTCATAAATAGAGAGATTTTGTTATCCTGTAGTGGTTCAGTTCATGCACGACGAACAGTAAAGGGAATATTTCTTCGCCATCACATTGAATAAAGTTTTGAAAATATGCCTAATGACGTATTAACTTTTTATTAAATCTTTTTCCAATTTGTTTGTGCATGGAATGATTTTCTGAAAAATTCAAAGTCGCATTGTTGACGTTTTGAAGATTCTCATTTTGTATCTTATGTATAAGTGGATTTAAGGAAACAAGCTGAGGTACACGATTAAATAAAAACCCATTTTAATAACTGGATGCTGGACTTTCTAATTTTTTGTGCAACTACGAAGGGCCAAAAAGCTTTCTTGGTAAAACTCGGAAGGCATCATACGTAATCTTGTTTAGCTAATACCCGTAAGACCCGCCAAATTCCTTGTCCCGCTTTTTTTGTTTCAGTCATTATACTGTATTATGAAAGTTATCAGTGTCTCTGTTTCTAATAATTGAAAATTCAACTTCAGTTTTTATTACCTTTGTCAATACCTTGTTTCATCTCTTATTTTGAGGTGTTGATTATAATTAAAATGCAAACAAAATTAACTGAAATTTATTAATGAAACGAAACATTTACACTATTTGTCATGATACACAATAATGTGAATGAAGAAAAAACAAATGGTTACTCGATCTTTACAAGAACACCATGTGTAATGACATAATATTAATTATACTTGACAACTCTCACATTCATATATCATCACACCACAAATCTACCATCCACCTTGTATAAAAAATACCAAAGATTTGTGTAGATATAACTCAGGCGCCATGCAAGAATCTTCCCATTTTTCACACTATCTCTATCCCTCTCACACCCACATTCCTGTCACACACCATCTTCATTAATAACTTTCAAAGATGGGTGCCTAAATCTGTTAAGATGACATCCCTTATTGGACATAATTCAATCATCATCTAGAAGAAATACTTTTTATGAATTATGCTGTCATCCTATTGTTTTCAATCATGCCATTGGTCAGAAATGATATCACCTTATCATATAATCCTCACACCACTTTAAAATCATCTCTAATATTCATCCACTACCGAATTAATTGTTTACTTTGTTAATCTAAAATCAGTGAATCTTCACTTTTATTGTAACCATGAAATATTAAGGGAATTAATGATCTAAGTTTGTAATGTTTAACCAGAAATAGTATATTTATTGTATTACATAAATGTCACTTTGAAGTTATAATATTATTAAAGTGTACGGTAATTTTGTCGAAGTGCTTTGATTTTATCAATCACTTTAAGTCTTAAATTGCTATTACACCTTGGCACAAGGAATTAAGAATAGAATTAAATACAGAACTATGTTTCTGCTTCATTAGTGCAAACCGTTTATCATTATTTTATAAGGCGTTTGAATAGGCAATAGAATGAATAATTTCCAACAATGGGAAAGTTGCACAATTTGTGTTTGTAAAAATATCGATATTAGAATAAATTAATATCTAATTTGAATATCGAACTATTCGAGGTATCTTTCTTATCCACGCAAAGTCTAAAATATGGTGTTTAACAATCTATGTGTTTTGTTTCAGACAATGAATTTTTTGTTTGATGTGCAGAGTACAATAATTTTGGTCACAGGTGGTCCATGACACCATCTGTAGATGTAAGGCTGAGCCCTAAAGAAGGAAGAATCAAGAAAGATATCTCTGTGAGTTGATTTTATGATTTTATTCATTAGAAGTTTTCAAACATTTGTTGCAATATCGTTACTGATCATGTAATTTTAAGATTTTTATTTATCAACAATCATATAATTGTGGGGAGAGGCAAGCACTGAGGAGCTGTGAGACACGCCGAGAGCTTTATTTTTGAGTAACATTGATAAACAGCTTCGACTAGACTGTATTAATTCCCCTCCAAAAATGCTTCTATCTTCAGAATACTTACAAACAAGAGCTTCATTACTGAGCATTTTCTTATTTTTATCATTTGATTTTCATCTATCCTCATGATGATACGAGCATCTCGCAGAAGGAAGTTTTTCCAGCAGATTTACATGTCATGACATCATGTTTGAAGTTTATCTACTGTTTTGTTGAACACATGAAATTATAAGTGGTAATTTCAAATTGGTTTGTGGTACAGTGGATAAAGATGCAGGTTAGTATGCTGCAGATTGTGGCTTCAAATCCTAGATATTATTTTGAATTTTTTTATTTAAATTTTTTTCTCACTTTTCAGTCATGTGGTGAAGCTGGTGCGTGCAAAGCACACCAGTTTCTTTTTTTTCTTTTTTTAATACTTGTTAAGTAAGTGTTGCAAAACGAAATAAAAAAATGAAAATAAATAAAATAAAAAAATTCATAAGAATACGTAGGATTTGAACCCACAATATGCTAGCACTCATCTTTATCCACTGTGCCACGAACCAATATGAAAATTATGGTTATAATTTCCAATAGACGAATTTCAAACATGACGTCTTAATATGTAAAGCTGTTGGAAAAATTTCCTTCCGTGAGATCTCGTCATGACGATTGATTTCACGTTCTATAACGTAGAGAAATCCAAAGGGAAATCCTCATGAATGATTCAGTATAATGAAGTGATGAACATTCTAAAACTCATTGCGTCTTTGCGCATTTGGAATTCTCTATTTCAAGATGTGTATGTATTTGTAATAGAGGGAAACTACAAATTATATTTGGATTAAATGGTCAAGTGGGAATTGAATGTTGGTGAAAAGTTTGGACAATTTTAGTATTAATATTACATTATTTTGGAAAGATCCAAGAATTAGGTAAATTAATATTCATTTATATCATCAACTTACTGCTCCATAACAAAAATTTGATTTTAGTATTTCTGGAGCTAAAGCTATCTATTAAAATTGTGAAAACTTCGGAATTGCGAACCATTGATTGTGGTGAGCTGTGATTTTGCGGAGACATCGAGATATAGTTTCAGATTCTATGAAAATTTGGCTGAATTCGTATGTGTGGTTTTTGAGATATTAGTGAAATTCTGTTCAGATTGAGTGATCCAAATGATATTAAAATGAGTTCAGCTTAGTTGTAGAATTTCAGCAATATTTCAAAAACCATACGAACAGTTTCATCCAAATTTTCACAGAATTCTCAACTAATATACGTGAATGTCTTTACTAAATTTCTGCTCTTTACAATCAACAGTTCTCCGACAGTTCCTCTCGATAACTTCGATCAAATATGGAAAGAATATGTAGTTTATGTCGTACTCCTAAAGTTCTGAGAACTGCGGTTAATGTTTTTTTCATATATAGTATATACCCTGTTATTTTCCTAGGCTATCGCTTTGAATTCACAACAAAGATATTCATTTACATATTTAAATTTTTAATGTCTCGTTCAAAGTTATGAAATGTTGAATTTTTTGAATTTAATGAAGTTGATGGAGCATTAAGTATCTATCATTTAACCAATAAATAAATTAAATTCCATCAAAACAATCCAAACTATCCATAACTCAGAAGTCAGAACTATTTGATTCAGTTCAGAGCTGAAATTTTTCGGCGATATTAAATTGAAATTTTGTAAAATGGCCCAACACCTTAACAGTGAACATCGCCGATTAGTGTATGAAATGACAAACAACAAACAAAAAAACAAGAAAAATATAATGACATCACGTGTCCTAAGAAAATACTCGATATTGAAGCTCTTATACTTACGATGTACTCTTGTCCGCGTCCCTCCCCGCTCATAGATCATTTTGTTTTTTAAGAAAAATGCGGTATTTGCGAAGGTATCGGCAACAATACTTGCCACGACACCTTATATAACTTTATCAAAATGGTTCATAATTGATGTTACAGTGTTACACGGTAGGAGATGAAAGAATCAACTTCTCAATGTTTCATAAAGGAAAGGCACCGGCCGAATGCCTACACCCGACATTAAAGGACTATTATAAGTTGTAGAGGGAGGAAAGGAAGAACTGCCATCCATCATATCAAAAGCGTAATTCGTCCATCGTCAAAGGTGCGATAGGAAGGGGGGCTGACGAGGGATGTTGAGGAGGGCAACGTACAAAAAATAATGAAATTACAGTGACATGTCGGAGAAACGAAGAACGTAATTTACGCGGTGAAATCCGATTTTAGTGGTCGTTAAATTTTACGTTACTACCATCTCGGAGGCGGAAACTCGTTTTTGGAAATTAACTAATCATAGGTAGGATTTTTTTTTATTGGTAACTGGGAGAGTTCGAAGAGAAGTTTTAAGTGGGTCTTGTGAGCAGAAACGTGACACAGAGGGTTGGAGTGGAGAAGATCCTGAAAAAAGTGTGGTTTTGCAAACAGACGTAAGGATTCCTAATATTTAAAACTCCAGTCGCGTACTCCGGGTTGTCTACGTTTCAAGTCTACAGGGAAATTTCGTTTTACGAATTCATGGTAATTAGACGAGACGAAAGTGTTTTCGTATTTTCTTGCTTTATTTATTCATTTATTTATTTATTTATTTATTAATGTGTGTATTTATTTATTTATCTTTATTATTCCTTCTTCTTGGAAGAAAATTGAATGAAATAAAATAGCAAAAATCATGACATTTAGGCAGATTGTCATTCTGGTATTAGACGATATTTGGCCATATATTCTTCGTTATTCATTTTAATTTTTACGTAAATTGAGACATCTGAAACTCCACAGCCTTCTCTTCACGTCACCACTAGAATCAACTATTGTACGTATGTTTACTACAGGGAATGGTTTGCGAAGTATAAGGTTATACTATTATTAAAACCACAGATGCATGCGTCGAATTCTATAGAAGATAAAATTCCCTTTCTACGATATATCGACGACATGTTAATCGATGACTTTTATATACTTTTGTGGTGACGTGTATACTATTATTCGATCACGGATGAACCAAAACTTTATCTCCTTAAATGTTCACAAATTTGATTCCACTGTGAACAGTTAGTCTCATTTAAGACGTTAACCTTTTTCGTTTGTCGTGAATACTTCTTCATATATTCACAAAATTCTACAGCTTTTGATTTCGACATTCAAGTCCTTTTTGCAAATTATTTTTACCAAAATTAACAAGAAAATTGAACATCGTTAGTCAAACCATTTCCTCTTCATCTAATAACCATTTTTAATTCCAACGAGTGTACCTAGTTGGAATCTGTTGGTTTGTCGGACATCGAAAGTCCATGTGGCAATACAAATTTTGACAACTGCATGACCAGATATACATGTTATTCACCTTGATATACTTTACCTTGTGATCTCAAACCGTAATACTTGAGATGTATGTCATTTTCAGACATCACAAAGTAAAATACTCGGGTGTGGTTTTCCCTATACTAATCCTCGAAAACTATAGATAAAATATTAGTGTATTGAAATATCAAATTTTCACTCAAGTATCATCTCGGAATTTGACCCGTTGGATATTATTTTGAAAATAATACATATATCAGAAGATTCTTGGTGCTCCTCAGCATTCATTCGCATATACCTAATAGCATTTCTTTCCATATAGCATGTTATGTACCACACTTACCCTTCATTTTACCTTTCCTTTTAAACATCCTCGTACATATTTTGGACCACTAACAGTTTTCCAATACATTCTTATTGCTCTGAAACACACCTATAGGCACCTGCAATTTTTTATACTTTTCTTTTGATTTCACTCTATATTTGGCCTATTGAGAGTAATAAAATCAAACACTTTATGACACATCAAAATTGACACTTTTGAATGAACACTTGTGACTACTGGACTAACCAGAACAACTACTGTTTTTCCATGTTTTTCCTATATTCTTTTTATAATACAAATATAGATAAACCAAGAAAAACCATAAAAAATAATTTAAAACTCTATCTGGTCAAATATTGAGTACATTCCTTATGGAATTCTTTGTGAACCTAAACATAAGTATATGCATCCACAGGCGTCTTGTGTGATCCAGCTACTTGATATTTGCCCAAAACAAACCAAAATTTGTAGAAACCCACATAGTAAATTAGGGGTTTTGACAGCATCGCTTATTCCTAATGGATGCCACATCACCTCCTGTCAAAACCCCCGGATTCAAACCAACTACTAAAGTCCAATTTTAGAGAAATTTCACTTGATGATTGGCACTGGTAATGTAAACATCTAACTAAAAGGCTCACTGATAAGCATTGGTAAGGCAAACACCTACCTAAAATTCAGCTCTTATTCTCTTGGTCTAACACATTATATTGTTTTCTCATTGTGAATAAAGTCTATACTTAATTGTTATATTAAGCCTAGTTAAAGGCAGTTGTAATAATTTTTATTAAGAGATTTTTCCGTGTACAAACGTTGTAAATTTTAATTCTTTAAAATTCCTCATTTTGAGATAAATGATATTTTTATTTCATTTATCGTCAAAATCGTCTCTGGCTGAGCTTCTCTCAACTGGGACAAATATCATTGAAGTCGTCCTTGACAGGCATTTGTTGTGTGCTTCCCCTTTTATTTTGTACCTCTTCATCATGTCTTCAAAAGATTTTACTTAAGATAGTGCTACATAATGTTATCTATGACTGAATACAAGTTCTGGTAAATAAATACAAACTGACTTAGTGTCTGGCCTTGAGATTTATTCGTCGCCTAGAAATCCAAACGTACTTGAAATTACCTTCTTTTCAAGAAACTTACATTCAATGTTAAGACAATTTATAGTCTAATACACTTTTGACCCTATGAAATAAACTTCTGTCTTGTTAAACTTACTTATACTTTTCAATGCCTTTCTAAACGTGTTTTGTGTTCTATCATAACTTCGATCCAAATGGACTATAGCTAGTAAATGCTAAATGGGAATTCGTTTAACAATGCGTTCACATGGAAAGTGTTTTAATCTCTTATATATCTACATCATGATACAGACTTGAGGCATAGAATGTTGAAAGCTACGGTAAATTTCCAAAGCCCATCCAGTACAAAATAAATGTGGACGGGCATCACGAGTGTATTCGGATCAGGAATGATATTTTGTTTTGAGGCTGTTGCGGAACAGACCTCTTACTTGAAATAATTCTAAAAGAGACTTCGGATTCGGAGAGCTGAGTTAAAAACGGTGATCCCTGTTATTTCAGAGAAAATATGAGTTAGCGTGATTGGGAAATAAAATAATCAGTTCGAGGAGGAGAAGATGCGAAAACTTTTCGGTTTGACGTATTCATTAGCCAGCGCAAGACTTGGGTGGCAAAACCCTAAAATTGATTAGGTGTTAAAGAAGTACATTGCTGTTTTTTCTGATTCCATGAGTGATTTTATTGAAAACAACACTTTTGGCTCACTGCCTCACGCTGAATGAAAAAATCTAATTGTGGGGTAGATTTTTTAAACTTTCTAAAGTACGTAAACTTCTATTTCGGATTTAATTGGAAAGAAAATTTGGATTTTCGCATAGAACGTTAGTAATAATTAGCGGAGTTGGAAGAACTTTTTTTTTGGTTCTATTAAAAATATTAGAATGAAATAAGATATAATGAAAAACGTTTCACTCCCTAAAAATCATTTAGATATTCGACATGATGGGATACTACATGACGTGTAAAGTACTTGAGAGTGGAAAGGACGATCTCAGTCTCTTTTCGTCTTCTTTTTTTCCTTTTTTTCCCCCTAGTTGTCTAAAAATGTTTCCTACCTAATTCGGTATGAATGGTTATGTACTAACGTTCACGCTCTTTTATACTGGCAGAAAGAGAAAAAAAAATTGCTTTCGTTTTATTACGACGAAATAAAAATTCACCGTGTAGCTCTCATTCAGTTTTCTTTCTTCTTCTTCTTCTTCTTCGGGGTTTTTCACTTTTTTTTTTTTATGTAGTTTGTTTTCCGCCCTTTTAAAATTATTACCACGAAGTCTAGAATTTACATTGAAGTTCAGTGTGTTATCATCGACGAATTTTCTTGGCTCGTTCAGCATGACGACGAAAAGGTCGTATTTTTTTGAATTGCTAACTGACTAGGTTTTCAAAAAAAAAAAAAAAAAAAATGTATGTACAGTTTTTCAGTAGATAAAAATCAAAAGCAGACGTGCATTTATTTCGACGTTCTTCTATCTTTTTTCTCTATTTTTTTCTTTTTTTTTTTCGCTTTTTATTAAACGAAAAATTGAGATATTGACAATAAAAAGTCGGCGAGGACGTATTCGCTAATATTTAAAAAATTTTGAAAGGGTTTTTCAGAATTTTTACTGGCTCACCGCGTGGTTTTTGATACCTGTTTATGGATTCCCTTATTTTGATAATATTTTTGCCTCGTCTTGAACAAGTATTTTTGTTTTTTAAAGACATCAAAGCAAAATATGACTTACCTTTACGTATTAGGAAGCATATCCTTTCAACAAGTTGTATACCTTTTTTCTTCTTTTCTTCCGATATTTTTAGCAGACTCGGGAAATGTAATCAGTTCGTTTCCCCTCGATGATTCCCATGATTCCAAGAATCGGTCACATTTCATGTGGATGTCTCTTTTTATGCAATATGCGTTGTTCAAGTCAGTGTTAGACTGAATTCTGTGTAGGTTTCTTAAAGGTCAACGTCTCGAGGCCTCCCTGTCATAAATTATTTCCCAGTAAATATTTAATTTCATTAATCTACAATTTTGATGAGTTTTTCTGGCGCTCTCAAAAGGTGTGCGTCCCATAGATACGTGCCTATTCCATTTATTCGGGAACCCGGCCCTGGTTCAAGTCACTTTTAAAAAAATAATTTTAATATTTATATCCTACCAAGAGACCATTGCCAGTTCCTATTTTGTAACAAAATGGTGAGATTTTCAAGAAATACTTACGAGTAAAATTTGTCTTGGTCTTACATATTTTGCAAGGCCAAAATCAGGACTATACCTTTAGTAGCAAGATTGAGACTTAAACGAAGACCAAGACACAGACTAAACTTACCACATAAAAATTATGAACAAAATGTGAAATGTTTGCAATCTTAATACTTTGACGCATATGGCTAGGCCTCAATAATAAATAAAAAATAAATTTGTAATTAAATAAATAAATAAATAAACACCCCTTAATAATAAATATACTCCGCAGCACGTAAAATCAATAATAATATTCCACCCTCAGCTCAGTATTTTTCCGCAACATTTTGTAATCTTTTCCCATCCAAAATTTCTTCGTATCATATGATAATATATTAAATACTCACCTCTTTCCTGCTTTATCTTCCACAGCTATGTGTTTCTATCTTCTTCCTCTTCACTTTTCATTCTTCCATTTGCTTCCTATATTTCTTCATCTGTACTTGTTTTCTCTTCTGTCTGTTTCCTTTTCTTCTCACAAATTTCATACTCTTCAAATTATCTTCTGCGTTCTCTTCTCCTCTCTGAAACACGTAGCCACAGTATTACAACATTTCTATTATTTTTTTTTTCACTAGTTTTTACCCATTACATCTCTTTAAACTACCACTCCATTTTATCTCCCAATTTCAACCTTTTTGTGTAACACATATTTTATTCTAAACTCTCTGTATTTTCAGCGTAACGTGTGTGGTGTTTCTTCACAGTAATGCCACAGAACACAATGTTTTTTTTGACTACATAAAATATAATTTCTCAAACTTTTTATAAGATTTGTTAAATTTTTGCTAAGCAATGGGTTACACAGAGGTGTTTGCTGTGGTTTTTAGGTAAAATGCTGAGGTTATAAGTAGATGCTGTGGTTAATAACAATGGTTTGTCTAATATAAAAATTAATTAGAGCATGGTTTAAATTTGGGTCCATGGATTACCTGACAGGCTATTGTGGAATGGTGGTAATTAATTCTGTCTCAGTTACCATCCTGTGTAAGATGATTTTAGATGAGGAGCCAACTACATTGGAACAGGTTGGTAGAATAATATTGTAGAGACTGGAGAAGGATTGTCAAATACACCCCCCTTGGCATATCACGACTTTAATAATTTTCAATATTTAGTATCTATTATTCCGTATTCCCATTCGAACACTTATCATACTATTGTTTAAGGTTAGTCGAGATTCTCGAATATTTTGGAAGGACATGAACTCTAATTTTAATTCTGCTATTAGTAATTGTGAAAATCAGCTGAGCTTGACTGTTACGGTGAACAAGACTATCATGGTGTTTTGGTTTTGTTTTTTCTCATTGTCAAGAGGGAGTGTTGTATTTTAGAACTTCTATTTCTTATTTTAAAAGTCGTTAATACTCGGATTAACTTTAGTCTTAACAGATTCTACCATTTTTGAACAGACAATGTGGAAAGAGAAGGAGAGAACTTTTTTTCAATAATTTCAATAGGGTACTGCAAGGTATTTTCAAAAATTAGTGTATCTCATAAGGTAGTAAAAAACAAAAATATAGCTTCAAACCCGGCTCAAATTGGATCATTAGAAGCAGTGAAAAATTGATTTGAATAGTAGAAAATAAGAAGACATGAAAAAAGGATGGAATTTTTCCAGACAGGCTGTGTGACATAAAAAGTTAGCTTGCTGATAGCATTCTCATGTCATGTTTAATATAGTCCTGTAGTTTTAGACATGAAAATGGGGTATAAAATGGAGGGAAATATTTGGGCTAAAATGAAACTTGTTATTACTGTTTAGGACCCATGCCCAATAATATCCTAAAAGTGGTAATCAATCCGAGTGGAGTTTCCCCCTGAGAGAGACTAAATGTCGAGCAAATTTTTATTACAACAATTTTTATGTGGGTTTTCGGTGAAAATCTATATACAAATTTTAATATCGTGAAACAAACTCGGGAGTGGAGGTAGGTGTGTTCTTTAGTTGGTAACCCAGAAGGAAATTTTGGCAACAGAAACTCAAATTTATGTGATATCTATGTAGGCTATCATGCATAGGCTAATAATTTATTATAATTACAATAGTTTCCCTTTTTTGTTACATAGTACAGGTAGCATTTTTGGTCCGATAATTATTAAATTTGGTACAAACATTAATTCTTTGCTGAGGACCTAACCATCTGGTTTTGATCTTGATCAGTTGGATGGTACTTCTGACACCGCTATTTTTGTCAGCTACGAAATTTTGAAAAAATATTCATTATGATTTGTTGTAACATGCTCTCAATTTTGGTTAGGGTTTTTAATATTATTTTGAGTACAAAATGTTTAATTTTAAACAAGCAGCTACAAAATTTGAAACAAATGTTTGCTATGATTTTTAACTGTAACATGCTACCAGTTTTGGTGCTGATCGGCCAGTACTTCCATGAACTTAATTTTTGTTTTGATTTTCAAAGAGGTAATAATTTTAAACTGCGGATAATATTAGGCCAAAAATCACAAAAATCAATATAATCATTAATTATGATCTATTACTTAGTTTTTAGCTAGGTATTTCATTAGTACCTGCCTAATTAATTTTCCACTGTTTGAAAATCTACTTTATATAAAGGATCTGCTGCTGCATTAAGAGTCTTTTTATATATGCTAGAGCAGGTAAGGTTTTTCTTTTTTATAAAAAATTTTAAGTCAACTATTGACGTCATAACTGCAGGCTATTTCACAAGGTACTGTTTTTGGTGCACTCAAACTTTAAAGCTTAATATCTCCCTTCTTATTAGAGATTTAAAAAAAATTTTTTCGGATGAGTAATTTATGTAGTCCTAATTGTCATTCTCAATGCTAAAAACTTAATTTTAAATGTACTTCGGCTAACCTATTCTCTTTTCTACTAGTTTTCGTTCTATTCAAGAAATGTCTTGTCAGTTTTTTGTTTTCATAGATAGTAAAAATTGGTAACTTTTCCCCCAAGGAGACTACGGACTTACTCGATAGAAAGAAACCTTTCTTGGAATAATACAATTTTTTTCCGAAAAATTTCATGCAAAGTGGTTCTGGAGTGATAGTGTTTCCAACAGTTTGTTTTTAGCCTGTAGTATTTTATGATATGTAGAAATATAGATAAAGATATTATCTAATGCAATTTGAAGTTGTTTCCTTCTATTCTAGCATTCTGTCCCTTAAACTTGACTTATTTTCACAAAATTATCGATCCCCGATAGATTATTTTTGGAGTTTGCTTCAAATTCTATATTCTGAGAGTTATAAGTTTTGAAAGTTATCACTAAATGTTTTTGTTCTGGAACTGTTACTTTTGAAGGTTATTTTTCAGTTTTACTTAGGGTTTTTGTTCTCAGTGCTAAGAAGTGAAATCTCGAAAAACTAGAAGCTGGAATTAGTTCAAACACTGTCATGAAAAATTTCACTTCGAGACTTGTTCTGTTGAAAGTTAGTTCTTTATTCTACTCAGAGGTCTTAGTTTAGTGTCAGTTCTAAAAAGTAAAAATTCAAAAAACTGGGAGTTGTAATTCAATTTAATATTTCCACTAAAATTGTTATTTCTTGACCTGTTCTGTTTGAATGTTAGTTCTTAATTCTTGAGTGTTCTATTTCATTGTCTGTTCTGAGAAATGAGAACTCAAAAAAAAAAAAATGAAAGCTTTAATTATGTTTGAAAGTTTTCAGAAAAAAATGTATTTCTGGATCAATTATGATGCAATTAATTATGTCATACCTGCCTGAAGTGCGGATAATCCAGCTCGTTACTTATTGTATAAACGGACAGTTTGCAGAAAAAATTGTTCAAAATTGTTTTGCCACTTAATATGAGGAAAACAGCGATTATCTTGAGAGAATTTAGTGATTTCATCCGACGTGAAATTCAATGGCATCTTTTCATGGTACCTATTTCGGTATCCTCTTACATGATTTTTCTCGTTCTCGGTTCGTCTAGCGAAAAGCATTCCTCCGGGAAAAAGTTACAAATCTTGGTTTCTACACAAGAGCATCATCTATCTATCCGCTGTTATTCGTGAAAATTTTTCACCGCACCATAATCTTTTTTGAGAGGGCACACGAGTGTAAATGTCGACGATGTTTTTCGTAACACATCATAAATTCCCTGCGCGCTTTTTCGTTGTATTTCAATCTGTACCATTTTTTTTTTTCTTCCTTATTCTCTTTTTCTTTTTATAGTTATACTGTATGTATACCTACCACGTTCCTCATCCGTTTCTGTTGTCAACGTTTAATACGCAGTATACAAGGTGTTGCGGAAAAATCTGTTTTGATAAGTTCTTGCAGATTAGGACTCTACTAAATTGGGAGACTGCTAATTTGAGACAAGATCTCTCTCAGATTTTTAAGCGAGCAAAAATTCAACTGCGACAATCCAGTTAGAAATTTTCTATGAAGCACTTAACCCAATGAAAAATCACAATTTCGATATTTCTGACGTCGAAAACTGGAATTTTTCATTGCATCACGAAGAATGAAAATAATTAGATGGCCCTATTCAGATTTTTAATCGGTATTGTGAATTAAATCGAAGTTTTAGTTCCCCCTCGCGAGAGGAATTGCTGCTTGTGATGAACCAAATTGATCTTGGTTTTGTACTTAACTGGGCAATGCCAAGACCAATCAAATATAAACCTTGAGAAAAATAATATGAATAAACATGTGATGTTCTTAATTTTACTTCTTAAATAATTTGATGTTTACTTTTTTTCTTCCTCCCTATTTTGTCATTTACTGGTGTGTAATTGGGTGTGATAAATCAAGATACTTGTATATTTTGGAGTAACGTGGATAGTTTGATTATTTAGTTTAACCGTAATTAGTGGAAAAAACTTTCTGCTAGTTTCATTGGCTTTCGGTTTGAAGCATGTTTTGGAACCAATAAAAAATAAATTCTATTGAAAAATTAGTACCGATCATTTTGAGTGTCACAACTGCCGCGAGGTCTCCTAATAAAAAATTTTAAAACATTTTTAGATAAATAGTCGAGTGACCTTTTAAAACAAAAACTGGGTAAATATCTTATTGGACTTAAAAGATATTGACAAATACGTAAAACCCTGTTTGATACCCTTAGGGGTGGAATTTCGCAAAACACAGAATAGTTACTTGTGATACATTATTTTTTGCAACACTCCTTCCACTGTTCCCCAAAAAATGACGATAAATTTTTTTCATTTTTTCAGATCCAAATAGTAATTAATAATTTTATTTTTTTTAAAACAAAAAATTTTTCTTCGAATTTTTCGCAGTTTACTTGTTTTTAGGATGTTTTTGAAAAATACGGTACTTATTTGGTTCCTAGCGAAAAATAATAAGTACTGAACGCGAGAAATTAATAAATCCGTGCGAGAAATTAAAGTTGCAAGTGCGCATAGGCAGAAGATAATTTTTTGACTTCGTATCGAAATTAGTTACTTTTTGTTCCATCAAGGCGCGTAAAAAACGTACTTTTGGGAAGGGTGTTGCAAAAAACAATTTTTAGACAATTAGTCGAATGACCTTTTGAAACAAAAATCAGTCTAATATCTTATCGGGCATAAATGATAGTGAGACGTGTAAAACCCATTTGACCGCTTTAAGGGCCGAATTTCAGAAAATCTTCTCTTAATGAATGCTTACTTAGTACATGTTTGGAATATATGCGTTGAAAATTTCAGGTCAGTAGGTTCTGTGGTTTTTGCCAGGCGTTGATGAGTCAGTCAATCAACTGGGCTTCTTGTACGTACGTACTAATTGTCATTTAAATATATGTTTTTTTAACGATCTTCTTTGTAAAATTAATTTAGCTAAAATGAAATACACAGTCGTGTGCGCTAATTGCGTGCGCGAGAGGCATCTGTGCGGGTTTCCTCGTGCGTTTTCTGTTTTTGCCGAAAGTGATATCTTTCTCGAAACACCCTGTATGCAGGTATTACCTCTATTTTAGCCACTCCCACTGTTATACAGTCATGTTGTTTTCTTCATTTCTTTTTAGCAAGGTTTTCCTTCTTTTTTTCCCTTCTATATTCTATTTAGCTTATTCTTTATTCTTCATCGTTTTTCGCGTTTTTATACATAACAAACAATTTTTTCGTCAAATATTCTGAACGTCATAGTGAAAAACATTTTTCTCGTATACGTTACGCATTCGTAATGTAAACGTAATAATTTTTACCGGCGTTGATAAATAAATTTACTTTTTTGTATGGTATAACGAGAAGGAAATTTATTTTGCGGCGAGAAAGTAGAAAATGATGAAAATGCAGTTGTCATTACAAAAATGGAGGCGTGTGAAATGATAATAGTGCGGTGCTCAATAACTTCGGGTACAAGTCGAGAGGAAGAAAATAAATGGAAGGAGGTATTATCGCATAATTTTTGTGATCAATGGTGCAGCGTTCGACGAAGACGTGATTTACGGATGTTTGGATCTTTTTGAACGATAATGTCTTCTCCTCAACTTTGTGAAAATCATGGTTCTCGGGGAAGGGGGCGAAGAAAATCTGGCTTCTACGTCTAAAACACAAACATCCGTTGATAGAAAGTACTTTACCTAAATAAATTGCGATTTACTGAAAATTTTGTCGTTAAATTCGTACAATAACTTATCCTGAATGTTACGCACGAGAGGTGAGAATATAGTATTAAAAATTGGAGAATAATAAAAAACGTATTTACCAAAAAACAGAATAAGTATTTACGTTGTTTTTCCAAAATGAATGAAGACCAGCTACAAATTACCAATATTGCTCCTGATTATTGAAATACCACACTAATGCCTATGTTTTTTGTTTGTTTTTAACTAGGAGGTGAGAGTACAGGGTGTCCGCTTTATAACTTGAAACCTGACTATCAAATAGGGAAATACCAAATTTTGTTTTTGTAACTTGAATAGCTTCCTTCATTTTCTAAAGGCTCCAAAGCAATATAAGTTGGTTTATTTCTGTCAGTTATTCGTAAGAGTGGAGATGGTGGTGGTGTTGGCGGTGGTAGTACAAAGTAGACAAGTACAGAAATAAATGATTGTTGTTCCTGCTTGCACTCCAACACCACTTTGATATGTACAATCATAATTGGTGTTCCAACGTCATGTTTCTGTTGATGACTGTTAAACTGTTGAAATTGGCCACTATTGCTACATGAGGTACTGAGGTTTTTGCCTTTATTTTCAATCCTCAGGCCCGTCACACATTTCAACTGAGCTACGTTTTAAATGTAGCGTAGCCACACATTACAGCAGATTACAGCCACAAAAAAATACACTATTTTCCCACGTAAAAAAACAAACATCAGAGGTGGCTCAGCTACGTTTTTTAAAATTGTCCCAACTTCACGCTGGATGTGAAAATGTAGCGCATCATATTGGTGCAGTGTGTGAATCACAACCACTGAGCAACGATGTTAAATTGTGTTAGCATCTACTCGTGTGGTAAATATCCTATCCCTTTCCAACCAAAAAATTTAAAAGAATTTTCAAGTCAACACTATTGATAATCCAAAAAGATATTGGATCAATTTTTGTCCAGAATTCAAATTCTACCCTAAAAGAGTTTAAACATGAAATTCCATCGAGAAGAAATATTCTATTTTTAGACGAAAGTTACCCTTAAATTTGTTAAAAGATAAGGCTCTTTGTGTTATCCATGCAGTATTCCCTTCAATTTTGACCTTGGTTGTGACCACATTTTATTTTTCTATTTCCCTTAGAATATCAGAGATTTTTATCTCTTTCTTGCTCTAAAAGGAATTCTTTCATTATTTGTCCTTTTCTGATTCATTTTGATGTGTGGGGATCTTTTTCTATTGGACATTGAAAAACTTTTGGTCATGTACAAAAATTTCAACCAATCAGAAATTGGTCCATCATAATATTGGGGAACCTTTTGTGATGCCTCGAGGGTATATAAATTCAGGATATGAGCCTGCAGCCTTTCTTTTTTCTCGTGCTATTTTCACAGTAGAGTCACACAGTATTTTATACCTTATAAAGTATTCTATGGTTAATAGTTGAAAAAAGTCAAAATGATAGCCAAGTCTTTGATCGGCTATTTGTGTTGAAAAAATTTTTCATGAGTAAAAAATGCTAGAAGTAATCTGTCACTTCAAAATTATTTTGCGAATGTTTTTGGCTATTGTGAAATTCTCTGGTGAAAAATTTGAAACATTCAGTAATATAAAAATTCTACGATAAAGAAAAAATCTTTGCTTTTAATTTTTGGAGTCATAAAATTTGTGATTCTTTATCATTGCTGCAATCATCGGGTTTTCGAGTCAAAGCCAGCAAATTTAGTCCAACAACATCAAAATTTCTGTTCAATCGATTCCTGTGTATCCTGATTTCACTGGTTTCACAGAGAAAATCTAAATTCAAACATCAAATTCCAGTCAAGTTGGGCAATTATTACGGATTTCAGAAGATGTTGGTAGCAGTAACGATACAATTCAAATATTTTGGTACTTATAGAATATAAATTTACATGGTGTATTAAGGTAAGAGTTGTATAATTTGATATTTGGGTATTAAATTAATGGATTTTCAGTTTACAAAATTATTTCTTGAAATGTGTTGATTTATTTTAATATCATGGGTTGAGTCGTGGGGTAAGATGAATCTATGTTTCTTTAACGTCAGAGTAGAAATGATAATGAGGTAATTTAAATATATTTGTTAATATTGATTTTGCAAACAATTTTTGATAAGATTATTGTGGGGGAGCTCTCATGAGTTCCAGACACCCAACTTATCTGGACACACTAGAAATTTTTTTTTTCTTTGAAAATTTTTGGTTAGAATCTGAAGTAAGTAGGAAGGTTATTGGCTTCACGATGGTAAATTCCTTATGAATTGAAAGTACCTGCGTTGAGATACCACACTTGTACAAATGTGCTCAAACTGTTTTGGTTCATTGCTCCCTTGGTGTGTTAGGATTTTCCCACACACCCAATATTTTTATTATATGGATGAGGTTAGTTATTACCACAAAACGATTCAGTGCAGTCACAATCTATCCAGTTACTGGTTAATTACATTCGACTGCAAACAATTAGCCCACAGTGTAGTATACTTTTTCCACACCCTCCACTCCCCAAACAATTGCTATCATTGAAACTTCATCCACCCATTGGTTCCTATGCTTTTACCATGAAAAAGGACGCCTTTTAAATTTCGAAAAGCGTTCCACTTTTCGTACTTTCGACGATCGAAGAAGTGGCGGGAACCATTTGAACCTGTGAAACATTTTCGTTAATAATTATCTAATAACCGACCGGACGCGATTTGTTTTTGCTTTTTCCATTCCATTTTCCATCCAAATCGATGGCGTCTATGTGTTCGGTACAGGTACTGGCCCTTTTCGCGAATTTAATCGTCATTTGTAGGGTGAAATATCTCCATTAGATTTTTTGCGTACACGCGTCCGTACATTCGTACGTGTCGAACCGATAAACTGAATTAATTTTGTCGTGGGTATTAAAGAGTCGAGTGGGCTGTAGTGGATTTTCACCTGTTCGAGTTCGCATCGTACAGCTTACGTGCGCATTCAAATGAGGTTGGTGCACGATTTATAATCGCCGGGTGAATTATTGGCGTGTATTTTTGGCCGAAATTGGGCTTACGTCGCGAGTAAGCGACGTGAAAAAAAAATTAATTTTATACGAAAAACCTCGTCAATGTAGCGAATCCGTGGAGACGTATTTAGTGCGTGCGAGTAAAGTGCCTAAAAATACGGCGAATGCGTACGGGGCCATGCTGAGAAACGTACATCAATTGAAGTCGCAACAGTTTTTGAACCTGGGAGTGGAATTTTGCTGCCTGGAAGTCGAGTGTAGATCGAGGATATTTTTTCCTTCGAAGAGTGCGGCGGGTCCGGAAGGTGAGCTGATCACTCGGATTGTGGTGATCACTTCTTTCTAAATTAACTCCTGACAATTTAAATTAACAGCGACGCGCGATTAATCGATTATTCTAAGTAATCGATTGCCAAATAATCGATTAATTCGGAAAATGGATTAATCGATTAGTCAAGAGTAAATAATGGATGTTGATTTTGAATGAGTCAAGCACCTCGGATGACAAATACAAAGACGTTTAAACTCAGTCGAGCTTCAGAAATACACTATATTTTATGTAAAAAGAGTATAACAACCTGAATGATAGTTCAATGAGGGATAGAGAGTTAGACGAAGGTTCCCGATTTGGTCCGATTAGATTGAATAAAGTTGAATGAGTGGGAAAGAAAGTGTTATAATGAATGAGAGAGTTTAAGAAAAGATTAAGTGTTGTTCATCAGTGTGGAGAGAAAAGGACAGGTATACCCAACACCCCCACAATCCTTTGAATGGAGCATGAAATTGTTCTTTTAGATGAATTTGCACAAAAATTGCAAACAACTTGCTGAAAATTGTCCATTTTCAATTATTTTTTTGGCTAAAAATATTCAAAAATTACTGGAATTTCGGATATACAAATAAAATTTTGATATAACAAGAAATAATATATGCACAAAATTACAAAAATGTTACAAAACAAAGTTAACTGATGTTAGTATTACTAACTTTTACAGCAAATTACAAATTTTTATGACTGAAGACCAATTATTATGACTTTGATGACCAAATGACTCTGTATTTGGACTTTGAAAAATTTTATGAAGATGAATACAGTACTTCAACAAACTCTGACTGAAACTTAAATGATTTTAACAATTTGAGTTTTGTCTAGATGATTTCTACATTGGTAACTTGGCAATTTAAATTAATGATGAGATGACGATTAATTTCAGCTGTTTCACTGTAGGCGATCATTCAACTTGCAGTGGTTTGTGACAATATGATCCAATAATAATTCCGACAAGTTAATTTCACACAAGCAGGGACACAATTAACAACATTTACTGACTTCTAGACAACTTAAGCAGGGCTTCCAAACAGTTTAGCAATTGATAACAACTATGAAAATTTAAAAACACAACCAAATTTAACACACAAGTGGGGAGCAAATTTTTTTTAAGCAGTTGACGTTGACTATGAGATAATCAGTGAATTAACAAATAATTTTGGCCATTAATATTTTGATCCAAAAATTCTACGAAAGCACAAGTTGGAGCTAAGTTACCCAACATTAAAGTTTACAAAAATGACAAAAAAATGCATTGAGCTTTGTAACAGATTTTTGTTTATCACGAATGATTAAACTTTTGGTTAGTAAAAAATTTACTTTCGCTACAGAGGTTTAAAGATTATTATCGAGCGATGCTACCATGATGAGTCAAGGACCTTGGATGACAAATAAAAAGACGTTTAAACTCAGTCAAGCAGTAAAAGTACACTATATTATATGTAAAAAGAGTATAACAAGCTATATGATAGTTCAACGAATGATAGAGAGTTAGATGAAGGTTCCCAATTAGGTACGATTAGATTGAATAAAGTTGAATGAGTGGGAAAGAAAGTGTTACCATGAATGAGAGAGTTTAAGAAAAGATTAAGTGTTGTTCATCAGTGTGGAGTGAAAAGGAATGGTATACCCAACAATTTTTTATCAAAATAATATCGAATCTGCCAATCAAACCAATTTATTTTATAAAATTCTTGTAAAAAGTAGGATGAAAATAACGACCTTGAAATATTCTTCTGATTTTTTCAGTTTTGCTCAAGCTAAACGATTATCAATTGAGTAATCGATTAATGCGTATCACCATAGATTAAAGGAGAATCTGACATTTTCCCACAATAATTATTACTCCAAATTTCAAATTTGACGGAACTCTCGTTTACTTTTGAACTTTCTCGTTCCTTGCTTGTTTTTACCTAAATAAAAGACAAAACATTCATTAAGCCTCGTATTCACTTCGAAAAGATGATTTTATACAGTACTAACTGAGGTGATATCTCAAATTGTGTTGGAACTCGGGCTACTTTCTGAAATATTTGAAACTGACACAGATTCTATCATAATTTATCTGAACATTTACGTTTAGTGTTGAAACGAGGCATGCATTGTATCCACTTCCTGTTATGTAGGAATGATTTTGTATCCTCGTGATTCCAACAGTGTCTATTATCTGAAAATTGTAAAATTCCTCGAATTGATAGCTAAATCAATAATAAAAATAGCTGGTCTGATCTTAATAGCTTCGAAGAAAAGATTGATGTTATTTTTCGTCTCTTATTTCATAAAAATTCTATAATTGTGAACGTGATTGCTTTCATTAGTTGAAGACCACGTTAAATGTTTCCATATTTAGCCCCATTATTTCTCGATTAAATTAAAAAGATTTTGATTTGATTAGTGATGCGAATACTTGTTGATTTGTAGCAGCGTAAAACTTCGTTTGTTTACGTGTGAAAGTTATACATTAATCGATGAATTTTGAACGAAAGTGGTCTGATGTTCTCAGTCTTGCAATATAGTCGAGATCGGTCGCCTTCATAATCCTGACTCGAAACGGCGGTGTTTGGTTTTAGTTCAATTGGTACTCTGACATGTAATTTTTAAATTCATGATAGGATAACATTGAACCTTGGATCCACACTTCTGTTCCGACCCCCTCTCTCACATCGATATCAGAATATCGTTTAGATTCTGGGTAAAATGTCCGCGTTGTTAGAACTCAATAAATAGAAAAGAATGAATTAAAAAAAAGTGTATTGAAAAAAGTCTAACCTCTGCGCCGTAAATATTCAGTTCTTTAAGTGGGTAATGTTCGCTATACCATTAGCATGCCTAAAAACTTCTTCATTTTTTGCAGGTTTCAAGTGGGTTTTCTATGAGAATCTATTTATTAATTGATCTCATGAAACGACGTGCGGGTTGGAGTAGTTAGGTGCGTTTTTTGTTTTATAACCCACATAAAATTTTGGCACCAAATACTCAAATTTATTTATATGTCGGTTGGCGATTAAGAAAATTTGTCTACGTCATTTTGTCAAGAGTCAATAATCCAGAAAACGAAGAAAAAAGTTTGAAAATTTTAGTCATTTTACAATGAGCCCTAACACGCTTAGGTCAGTTTGAAATTTAAAGATACTGGTCCAATTAACCTTGTACTAACAAGCCTTATTTCAGTGTGGCCTAATCTTGTAAGGCTAATCAAAACATTGTTCCAATCACCCAAAAATCATCACACACATGTCACGTTTGCACGTGTGTGTGTTAATTTTTGATTTTTTAAAACAATGTTTTGATTAGCCTAGCTAGATTTGGGCTTATTACAATAATCCTGGTTAGTACTATATGCTAATTGGGCCAGTAATTTTCGAATTTCCCATTGACCTAAATTTGTTAGGACTTATTGTAAAATGACTAAATATTTAAGGCTAATTTAAACTCTCTAAGTTGATTATTGATTGCCTGAGTATTCGGACTCAGCGGTGGGAGTGGGTACGTTTATTGTTTCATGATCTTCTGAGCATTTAGGCGCTGTTTTTGAAAATTCCTTTTTTTTTCATATGTACCCCATTTTACGTTGAGTCAATTTCCAGGCGTAATTTTGATCGGATGGTTTCGAAATTTGAAATATATTCAGATTCATGTAAGAAAGAACCCTATTGTTTTTAGTCTGGATCGGGCTCATAGTCCGTCCAGTAGGTCAGTTTATATGAATTTTTTGTTGAACAGCGTACAGGTTGCAATTTTCAATCGATAGGCCTGAAATTTGGTATACATACGTGTTTTCTGTCAAGGTCAACTACCAATTTCGGTGCAGATAGATTTTGCGGTATATCTGATAGAAGCGATTTTGTTGCATTTTTGGCAGATTAATGGCTCTAAAAGGACTAATTTTCAAGCTATAGTTATAAAATTTGGTACAGATATTGATTTGAAGTGTATCTAACTTGATTCCAAAATTGGTTCCTATTAGTATTATGGTTCATTCCCTGGGGCTGTTGGAACTGATAATTTTTCATGTCATTTCAATAAAAGTTGCAATTCTCTTTTAATAGTAACAAAATTTGGTACAAATAGTACTTTCCATACAAGAACTAGACCTACCAATTTTAATTTTAATTGGTCAATTTGTTCCCAATTTATTAGCTATTCAGTGTGATTTTTCCTCTTTTACACCTCTCATAAAGGTCCTGAAAAATTCTTTTTCTAGTCTTCATCGAGAAAAACTCTTGTTTTAACCTAAAAACAACCCCATCTCAGCAAAAGGTTAATGACCGAAGTGACTTCTCCATCCTGGTATTTAAATTATGTACCGAAAATATGAAATTTAAAAAAATTTTATTTTTCTTCTCCTAAAAGTGATTACCGCGGGACTCTTCCTGACCTGAGCACCCTTCCAGAACTTTGTCTGAACTTCTATATTACTTGTTGGGAAAAAATATGTCGTATCGAACATGTCGATCTGAATTTAGTGTTTTGATTCTTATTTGTCCGAACACTCTCGAGAGACGTGTCCGGGAAACTTATCTATCGATAATTGATTTATTTGGAACTCACTGTCGAGTATTTCGATGTTTTGGTGGTTATCATAGAGGAAGGAGAAAAAGTAAAGTTCTGTGGTCATTATTGTGGAGTCGCACTAAATTATTGTTTCCGTGTGATTTTCTTTTCGCGGCATTCTTACATTCTTAGACGAAGCGAAGACTCGAGTAAGTCGATAAAAGTCGGCCACCAGAGAATATATACGATGTGTATGTTCGAACCTTTCAGTCGCGATGCCACTGTTCTTTTTTTTTGTGATCTGCAATTCAATTTCATAAAAAGCTTTGTACGCTTTCGTCTTCGTCTTTCGAGCTTGTTGTTCGAATTTTTTATTACGCGCCCGAGTGTTAACACATACCGGAAATTAAACAAACTTTTCACAAACGAAGAAAAGAACAGGAACCACCGCTTTGCACCCCTTACCCCCAGCACCATCATTCTGCGCTGGTCATGAATCAATTCAACGAAAATTATGTTTATTTCTGTACGTGATTTAATTATAATTTTGTGCTCGTCGAATAACTTTTGGTGAAAGTGAGTAAAGGGTTATGGCAAATTTTTCAAAGAATATATAGAAAACTCGCCTGTGGAGATAAGTCGAAATCGTGAACTGCGTATTAGGAGAAGTACATATTTTTGTTTCGACCGTTAGAAGATTTTATAAATATTCATAGGTGCGAGAAGGGTAGTTTTTTTTTCCAACCCCAAAAAAAGAAGTGAAATTTTTATCTGAACTCCGAACGAAATACTTTTTCTACAGAAGAGGTATAGGCTTGCAAAGAATTTTCAACATTAGTGCGGTTGTGGTTATTTTACTGAGGAACAAGTTTTTGAATTTGAAAAATTTGTATATTAAAATGGCATTCTTCAGCTTTCATTTTTGACTTTCGTTCCAGTTCTTGGTCATTTATTTCCGTAACATGTGACCTACTTACTTCCCCGAGTCTACAAATCTCTATCTCTACATATTATAAAATGCTAAGGGCTAAAAACGGTATAGAAACTGTGGAATACATTGTCGTGAGAGATATTCACACTATAAGGTTTTCAACAGTATTTGCGTGTTCTGCCACTTCATACGGTTAAGTATGGGAGAGCCAAATCCTCGGCGAACACTGGCGATTTTTGAGCCGGTTCTGAGAGTTTATATACAGAATTTGGCACACGCACACAGACACACATTCATACGTACATGTACGTAATTATGTCATGCGTTACGTCGTTTCTTGCCTCTGTCGAGGTGATAAGAAACAACGTAGCGCATTTGGTACCGGGCCGTGACATCACCGAGATTGTTATCAGATAATTGATCTCAGCCTGTGCAATGTATCTTATCTGTACGTACGTACAGGTACAAACATACAAACGCACCAGTGTAAATTTGTTTAACGTCATAAAGACGATTATTGCCAGCCTTTGGGCAGCGACTGTTGACGAGGGGTGCGAGTCCCTATTACCTCATACGAGTATTGCCCCCACAGAAACAATAACAATCCAAAACCACAGAACAGATTTGCATGAGATTTTCCAGAAAAAATAGGGTTATTCCAAGGAAGGTTTATTTCCATCAAGAAAGTCTGTATCCCCCCAGGGAGCAAAGTTACCAATTTTTAGCATCTGTAAAAACAGAGAAGGCTCAAAAAATTTCTTGAACCAAACGAAAATGGGAAGAAAAAATAATTGAAAAAAACTTCTCCCTCTCCCTTTGTTTATTTTCTGATGACTACTGGTTGGTGTGGTGGATATGATTCTCTCTGTCTCACTCTATTTTGACGTTGTTGTTGTTTTTTTTATTGGGTTTTGTTCGGATCTACAAAAAAGGGCTTAAAATAATTATAGTGGAAATTTCCTTTTGTGGATACTGGGTAAAGGGGACAACTGCTTAATTGGGACAAATCTAGAAAGTCTTAAAATAATTGATGTAAAACTATAAGAAATCGGACTACTTATTGGGGACAATACATCAATTTATTGGGACAAAAAAAGTCCATAGACAAGGAAAAATTGCCTTGAACTGTTATTGAAAGGGATGATAATTTTATTTTAATTCATTAACGATAATATATGTTAGTCTTTGTAATTATTCTTTATATCTTTCATAATTTTATGTTGTCTTGAGATTATTAGTTTCAGTTTAGGTTGTGAAAAATTACCTCCTACAATCTTCCAACAAAAACCCTCAGTTATATTTTTTTTTGTCATAAAAATATGTAGGTATGTACAATATAATTATTCAATAATTTAACTATTTTTAATGTGACTATCAGAATTCCAATACTGAAATTCACCATTAATTTTTTTTTTTTCATTTGAACCTTCAAAATTGTTTAATTGGGACACACCGCCTATTAGGAACAAAAAAGGTACCATCCAGTGGCCCAATATTAAATAACCAGAATTAGAACTTATTAAACGTCTTTTACTAATAAAATGTATAACACCAAAAAAAAAAAAAATATTGAACTAAACCTATGAAAAAAATTAATTAAAATGTATATATATAATCTCATATAATTGAAAGAAGAAATCATTAAAATTCCCTATTAAGAGCTTTCCATTGTAATAGACACTTCATACTACGGAAGTGAAGCTGCGGGTGACAGCTCGTACTTTAATAAAAAGTTACTCTAAATTAGTCAAGTGTTTTCTCTAGATGTTGCAAATTCTCACTGAGAAACATTGACGTTTAGCTTGTCATCAGATGAATCAGATCGTAATCTATATTAATTGCATTACTCTTTCGAAACAGACATGGGAATTTTTGCAAATGTTTTTCATTGACTTGTCAAGAAAAATACTTCTTTAAATTTTTTCTCAGAGTGGTTTTCAGTTTGCTCTTATTTTTTGCAGTCTCTTATAATGCAAATTGTCAAAAATTTTAATTGAAGTTTTGACTTTTTGTTTTTTTTTTGTTTTTTTTTTTCAAACAATTATCCCTTTGGAATTTTAATGTTTTTCAACGTTATCTGCTAAATGTTTCTAAATCTTGTAATTTTTTTGTAATTTTCGATAGCATCTTTGTTTTGATTTCAAGTAGTAAAACTACCCGTATTTTTCTTATCGTAAATTATTTATAATAATATTTCATTTATTTTGACAGAGCATTCTGATTCTAGTGATTTTTCACAACACATTCGATATAATTTTTGGAATTTATTATATTTTTTGTCATCTATGTTCTTCCTACTTTTTATAACTTGAATGATATTTCTGAAAACCAGGTGATGTCCTGACTAGTATGAATTTCTATAACTAAAACACGAAATGTATTATGGAAGCTGGTAATCCGTGCAAGGTTTCCTTTATATCACCTTTCAGCCTTTATTCAGTCACTGATCATTCTTTTGCAAGACCAAAAGAAAATCCTGGGTCATTTCGGATATCGTTGCTCTAGGCTAAAAATTTTAATGATACAAATCATAATTTTGGTATCGTTCAATCTCTTTTGCGTCTTCAAACATTTAATGGGAAGAGGCCAACAGTATCTTTTTCTATCTGCAGCCTATTTGTTTTTACACATTGTGGTATGCAAATTATAATATAGTCATCTGCAGTCAAGAAATAAATTGGAGGTTGAACGCATGGTTTTCCCTTCTACCTATAAATACAACTCCTAACAACTAATCAGCCACACCACAGATCGACGTCAAATGTTTTTCGAAGATTTCCTCGAAGAAAACCTCAAATTAATCCATGATAATCCAAGTTTTTTCTAGTCTGTCAAGACTGATGAATGAAATTCTTTTAAGGTTGTTTATTCATCATATTTATTATTTTTTTTTAGCAAATTTTCAAACCTGCTATTCAATATCATGTGAGTTAGCAAAGTTGAGATTGAAACTACGATAGTTTTTCATTTCATAAAAAATCATGAATTTCGGCATGAAAATCAGAAATTCATGTATCTTTATATATGTATATATATATACGTTGCAGTCAATTAAATAAATCAGGTTTTTACAAAAATTTCCGGCAAAAGAGAAAAATCCGGAAAAAGGACTTGATATCCTCCATTGGCACGAATTTTATGCAAATGCTTGAACCAAATTAGTCATAAATTTTTTGAGAGTCGAAGAATTATGGAATTAAGTTTTTGACCGATTTTTGTTTACCTACTTATTTATATCTGAAACAAAAACGTGAATGAGTCAATACTGAAAATCACTAAATTTACAAAAATAACTAAGAAAAAACGAAAATACCTGCTTATCTAAAGATATTTTTTAAAATGTTATTCTTTTTGACTGAAAATTTTTACATTATCATGGATAACTGTAAAATTTTAGTCAATTTTTTAAATTTTGTAAAAATTAATACTGAGAAAAAAAAAAAAAAAAAACCAAACAAAATACAGCCAAAGTTTTTGATAAAAGACCAAAAACTATTTACATAAATCTAAAATGAGATATAGAAATAGCAGGTCTTCAAAAACCTGCTAAAAACAGATGAAATAAAGGGATATGAAAAGAAATGCAAAAATTATATTTTATGATTTTTGAAAACTTGCTTTTCACGCGTAGCTAATTTTGCTAGAGTTCTTTAACATTGTACTCTACATTTTAACCGCTCGAGTTTTTTGAGAATGTATTCTATATTCTAAATAATGTATCATACCTCATTGTATAGGCCGAATACTATTCAATCATCTGAACCTAATAAAATATTCCATCCAGTATAATAGGAAAAAGGGCTGCTCTGATGCCCCAAGACCATTGAGGAAGCGCCTCCCCAGGACTAAGAAATTCGACCAACGATCGCTGCGCATCCTTCACCACCAAAAAATTTAAAATAAAAAAAAAAGAAAGCGCCCTCTCTAAAAAAAAAAAATTGAGGAAGCATCCTCAACAAAGTAGCTTTCCAGTACCGCTGATACGAAAAATACATGAACTTAACTACAAAAATTAATGGTTATAAATATAAAATTTTCAGATTGAATTACAATCTAAACAGTGTATTATTTTTAAACTTTGAGGATACCAGGAACTATTACTTGAGAAAAAGTTTGGTCCACTGCAAGAATGGAATTAGATTCAACGTAGGTGGCTGGTATGTGTTTATTGCGTTGGTCATTTTCCCGAAATTAAGTTCCAAAATTGAAATATGGTGGTTTGAACTGTGTTGAATGTCAACTTGCAATACATATATTGTTTGAATCTCACAAACGTATAAAACCTTCAAAGTTTGGAGACTTTATGCTTACAGATTTTATAATCACCTTGAGGCTCTTTTTGTAACATGTTTTAATGTCTTTTCTTACAACTGCTTATTCTTCCTTCTTGATTCATAGTGTTCCCTTATCGTCTCTTCGACGAGCAAGTTGGAAAATTCGTTCGTGTTTTTCTGCGAATGGAAAAAAGAAACTGAAATCATCAAAGGTCATCACCGCAGTGTGAAAGAGAATCGAATTGTGATTCTTTCCACGGAAAATGTTTTTTTCTTTAGGTCTTCGTCTTTCATTCGTTGAACTGAAATTTACCTGCACTGAATTGGTATATCCTTTCTTTTATGAGCCTTATATTCATGAAATCAGTTTCATTTTTCAACAATTTACTCGCATGAGTTTGCCTACAAAACTGCTGACTTCCCATTCGCAACATATTATTTTTCTTTACATATCTGTTTCATTTGAAATTTGCACTCAATTTAACGATCTCACTTTCAAGTTTTAACAATGAATACCTGCCTATCGTTTTGTATTCGTTCCTTCATTTTGACAATAATATCCGTTTCTTTGGCAGGGACAATCCCTCTCCATCGCATTAAGCGAACAGACAAAATCCTTTTTTTTCTCCTCTCTTCTCTCCTTTTCCCTTTTTCACAATTGTAAAAAAAGATTTTTTAAACTAGGGTAACTTTTTTTACGTCCTCCCCTGAGATTTGACGAAAATTGATTTTCCGTCCAATGAATTAATTACATTATGGAAATCGGTATTAATAATCTATACCTAATCCTCATCTAGATGAAGAATTGAAATTTTCTCTTTCAATTTGTCCCGTTTTGAGGGTAACGAATTGCTTTCGAACTTCTGTCCACGAAAAACTTAAGCATTCTGTATTGTGAATAGTTTTAATCTATTTACCCACCATGTTATCCTAATTATGTTTGGTGCAAAGTTTCCATTTCAAAAGAAATCCATAACATACGGTTCTTATGGTTTGGCTGCACCGCTGAAGAAAACTGTAAAAATAAGAAAGGATAGACTCATTAGAGATTAGTAAAACATGGAACTTGGTTAAATATTTTTATCCATGCAAGAAAATACACCTATGCGGATAAATTATTTAATGATAGCTATTTGTGGTTATTATCAAGCATCAGAAAAAATATCAGTGTGGAGATGAATTTTGGAATTATATAAATTTTTGTGGGTCACATTCTTTGTTTATTCTGTGTTAAGAGTAAAAAGGGGGTACCAACATACACCAACAGCTGTAGTGGGTGGATGCTTATAATTAAATGGTTTAAGGTCCAAGGGACCATATAAAATTGATTAAAATCGCACGTCCGCATTACATGCCTTGTAACTCATAACTGTCTGTTAATGATGAATTGTTCCATCAGGAAGTACTTCCAAATGAAAGACTCTTTTAGATGAACGACTCCGAGTCATTCTACTTGGCAAGAGAAACTAGTTCCATCTGTTGTTTTTTTTTTTTTTTTCATTCTCATTCATTTATTCATTCATTCAATTCATTTTATAATCTGCACCTACAGTTTTACTTGATTACTTCTAATTCAGTGAATGATAAGCTTGCTTCAGCTTATCAACACATACTTTCATTCTTTTATTTCTTTACATTCTGACATTCATTCAAGGACGTTTGATGATTCTCATTTTTTTAAACTGGTGGAACTAAAGGAATTAATGAAGTACTTTTAAGAACTACTTCCACTCTCAAAGTAAAGGGGTGGGAGCAGATCCATGAATAGAACTAAAATTCTCATTATTAGTGTCTGTGCTCAATACCAGTATTTTCACATTGAGCTATTAGGTGTGCAGTGGGAGAGTCCAGCACACAGGCTTTGCACGGGGCCTCGTGATAACAACCGCATGACCAACACTCGCCACCGTATTCTCAAACCTCTTTTTTCATGAAAAGACACTTCACAAACCCTTGACCCATTAATTTCCTATGGAGAAAGTAAAGGAAAAGTGGCATTTTGCAAAAAGTGACGTTTGAGAATACGATGGTCAATCTTCAAAGACTTATTAATTTATCCAGTGAGATTCTTCTCAAATTTTCACTTGATTTATCCCATATGAAGAATTTACTATGAATTTATAATTGTGAGTATGAAATGAAAAATATTCCAAATTTTACTGTCGTCCGACATTGCTAGGAGTACATTCATTATTCATAATAACATGATCGTTGGATAAATCAATATTTTTCATGCGATGGCTTTCATTTTAATTGAATAACGTCTCTTGTTAATAAAATGGATGCTATTTACTTGATGATTTACGTTTCATATAATCGCAAAAGTCTTGGAAAATCTACTATAGCATACATATGGAACTAAGATGAGGAACCTGTGAGGGAAGCATAAAAACATAAAAACACGAAAAGAATCACGCTGGTGAATTAAAAAAAAATAAGATAAAACATCTCAAGGAAAAGAACGTCCACGTTGTAACGAATTATTCATCTCATCTGTTTTGCTGGAGTATTTTGACCCATTAAAAGTGTGCTGAAATCACTAAAGTGCTCGACGTATGTAATCTGAAATTCTAATTTTGTGATACTTCACTCGAAAAGAATCCCCTGTTTTTTAAATATTATAGTTTGCAACAAATATTCGGTTCTTACGATGCACTTCATTTTCTGTATTGTTATTCCTGCTGAAAGAGGAAAATAATCTTCTTCGCGTAATCTCAAATAAAATTTCCAGCACTTTTTTTGTTTCCATTTTTTTCGTTACGCTCAAGGTCGGTCAGTATTATTTAAACGAATACTTGGAATAATTTATGTTTTGTTTTTGTGTAAAGTATAACATTTTCTTCAGCACGTCTAGTATTTGCTTCAACTACATGCATGATTGAGTTAAAAAAAAATTCGATCTTGTTCACATTTCTTCGTCAAAAAGTTGAGTTTTTATTTATTGGTAGCTATTGAGAAGCAGTTTACCTTCTAAAATTGTCATAATTTTGTTTTATGTTTGCTCAAATGTGCCCAAGTTTTGACCAGAGAAAGTCGAAAAGCCGGCACTGAGTGGGCCAGAACTTGATGATAGTCGAACAAAATTCACGCTTAATTTTCAGATTAAGTTGACTATTTATTTCCAATTTTTCAGGGCTATTGACTTCGAACTACCCTTAAATTTTTCGATTTGAAGATGCCAAGCCTGACAGTGACTAATAATATGGGAATGATGTAGGATGAAGAAGTAACAAATCAGTTTATTCAGGAATTACATGTGCGATGTTTCAGTTTTGTTAGTGTTGTAGCAGGGCCAAAGAGAGGAAATTCGGGACCGGGGGAGACAAAATTCATGGGCCCTCTGAAAAATTGAAAAATGTCTCTATGTTTAGGGCAGTATGAAGGATTCATTTATGGACAGTGTTGTGTAATAGTAGGTGAGTCCATTTTGTGATCGAAAAAAATTTTTAAGGGTTTATCTGTAAAAATCTGCTAATTTTTTTCATTATTTTTGAGAATGATGGCCCCTAAAAACTTCGTGCCTGGAGGAATCCTCCCCCTCCAGTCAAGCCTGTGCTGCAGTTGAACGTGTTTATCTTGTTTCGGCTCAAATATCGAAGTTAGTTTCCAATTTAGTTTATGAATAATATGTTAAAAACCAAAAATTGTAGTTACTTTGTGACCTTTTAGTTTGGCACATTTTTATAAAGATTGAATTTAAGGTGTCCGAATTGAGAATATAGAATTAAGATCGTCAGTTGATTATTATACTTGTACTTTTTTACTCCACATATACTTTATTTCTTTTCCTTTTTTTTTTTTTTTCATTTAACTCCAACTGATAGTTCGCGTTCATATTTCATTTATTTATTATATTCTGTTCCACATATTATACTTATTCGTGACTGTGGAATACCTTGTCGTGAGAGATATTCTCACCAGAAGGAAATTCAACAGAACTTAAGAGTGTTCAGCCACTTCGTACACAAGTACGTGTAAGCCAGAACCAGACCGAACACTGGCGATTTTAGAGCCGATTCGGGTGGTTTATATACGGCTTAATTACATGCACACAAACACACTTACGTAAGGGAATACGTACGTTGGTGAGGATGGCCAGGTCGCATCATCCCCTATCGAGATAAGAGATGGCTGGCCGGTTCATGTACGAAATGTGACATCATCTTATTGTGTCACGATTTGGTACTCGTACATTACCTGCAAGAACATACAGATAATTACGATCAAACGAGTTTTGTGTGTTTAACGTCACAATGACGATTATTTGCCTGCCCTTTGGGGCGGCAACTGTCGTCGAGGGGTCCGAGCCCCTTTACCTCATACCAGTGGGTCCCCACAGTGACTTTTTCGGAAAATTAAAATTACATAGCAATCCAACTCAGATAAGGTTTTCCCCATTCATTTCTTCTAAATTTGACTGGTCTTTTTTTTTGATTTTTGAAGGACAAGTCAGTCCATTAAAGATTGTGATACAGTTCAAATTCTCTTCCATAAAAAATATGGAGAGTAAAATGGTTTTTCTTGTCAGTTAAATTCTATAGTAGAATTCATTTGTGGGGAATCTCATCCTGTTTTTGGTTTGTTCATAACTCCAAAATATGATTGTTATTCAGTCTGTTTTGCCATTCTTCCAAATCTGAGTTGGATTGGTACTGTTCAAATATCATCATGCCACATTGTCATTGATCGATTCAACTTATAATAAATGGGATCATCAAACCTTTGATATTCTTGTTTCATTTACTGGCCATAAGTGTTTGTATTATTCTTGAATTATGTAATGGGGAATAGGATCTATTTTCAGTGCCATACGATGGAACTATTATAGGGAGTATAACGGAAAGGTAATCATTGTGTTCATTAAGGAGTCTGAGGAACTGGGTCCACACTTCTATATACTTACATTCGCTATTTTGTGATTTGTTCTTTACTTATATTGGGGAACTTTTTTTTTGTTTTTTTGTTTATTTTATTTCAACTGTCCTACTTATTTTTCTTTTGGTCCTGGTATACCCAGCCCTGCTTAGTATTATGTGTTTCCCCAGATATCACAAATTATAGGATTCGAATTTCGTACTTCTTTAAAAAAAATAGATTGAAATGATTTGTGACCAGAAAAGCACTGAATAGTTTGATGCATTTTTCCACGCTTTTAGCAATAATTGGTTCTTTTAAGAATAATTTTTAAGGTAGCTTCGTGATTTTATTTATAATCTTTTTCTTCCATGTGTGATTACTAGAAATAAAAATTTTGGCGACATCTTCCTTAAAGTAATGTTTTTGTGCTTTTTTGCCTCTGGTTTTATCTGCTTTTTTTGAAAGGAATAGTATTTTACTCAACTAGTTAGTAAAACAAGTTGTAGGGATTGTGTATGATTGCAAAAATATCAACTTGAATTAACTATAGAGCAAGTAGGTAGTAATTGTGGACCCATGGATAAAACTGTTGATTTTTCTTCTTGCATTGTTGTCAGATTTTGAGATTGGGATAGCTGTATCCAAAATTTGAAGAGCCGAGTATATCACTACCAAGAGCCATACATCTTGCAAGGTTGGCTATTTCTGAACTTTTTTTCTCTTTTTTTTTTGAGGTTTTACATAATCTTCAGTCATCACCATCTGGGTTTATATTGTACAGCTGTTTAAGACTGAAATATCCGTCTGTTTAGAGCCAAAGCCATACATTTAGCAACACTGGTGTTTTGTATTGTTCACATTCGAAATTCAAATTCCAAATTATCATAAAGCTATGTTCACATTCTCTGTTATAACAGTGTTTTTTGTTTTTTTATGCATTTTTTGGTTTTATCTATCATTGTTTGAAAGCCGTATATTTTTCTGTACAGCCCAAACTTTGGCCGTACAGCTGTTTCACATTAAAGTATTCCTATGTTTACGACCAAAGCTGTATATCTGGCAAAACTGTCTACTTGATCTCATATATGTGTGTCAGATTTAAACTCCATTAGTAACAACACCTACATGAGTGATTGCCAACGAATGGTATAGTTGCAGCACAAGCCACAGGTGAGTGCTGTGATTGCTGTAATCTCAACAAATCAATTCTCGATTATCACAAGTGGCTAACTGGTTGTGCACGATATTTTTTTCAACAGATTCACCAAAAAGAGGTTATTATTCATTCGATTAAATATTTCAACTACTTTAATTAACAGAATGTTATTAAATAATTAAATAATTAGGGAGAGGTGAAATATTCTATTTATTGGTATCATCCTGTAAAATAGCCTCTTTTTATGCTGACATTACACCAATTGTGTACGTGTAAATGCTGCTGTAAAGAAACAAAAAAAAAATCTCTTTAAGAAAAAATTAATTTCTACACTAGTGGAGAAAAGAAATTTTTTTGACTGTTCTGAATCGATTTGGAAGTCTCAAACTTTGCTAACCAAAATCGATTTATTAATTACGTCTTTTTTGTGTATGAGTCGAGAAAAATAATTTCTGTGCTTGTATTTCGTAATTTAAGTCATTTTTGTCACCAATTTCAAAGTTTTATTCACAAGCTAGTTCATCTAAATCCTCTTTAATAAAAATAAAATTAATTGCAGTTGAATTTTTTTCTTTTCCCGATATTTATTTTGTTGATTCCTATTCACTTTTTTTCGAAATCTCTCATCTCATTCTATGGTTTTAATGATGAAAAACACAAATAGGTACTTACCAATCTTCACTGATTCTTAATTCAAGTTAATTAACTTTGAATGTCTTTCATATACTTGATTCATTTAAAAAAATATCAACATTTGAATACTTCTTTTTTTTTGTTTTATGTGATACCTAGGCATTCATTTCATTTTTCTCATTTAGTTTTCTCAATGCGAGAGAAAAACACTTTTTTTTTGTGTTTCGCAGCGAAAGTAGATATTTAGAATCGGAAAAAAAAATAAACCGCATACAAAAAGTAAAAAATTAACGAGGGCAAAAATGCCGTCGGTAATTAAATACTCATTATAACTATCCTCTCGTCTTTACGTCATATTTTTCTAAGTTAATTCAATTTTTTCTTCTCTTCCATCACCGAGTACAAAAAGTTTTCCTCCCGCTTATTTTATATTTATATATCTATTAAGTAATAATTTTATTTCCTAAAAGTTTAAAGTCCGCAGTTAAACTTCAACAAACTTTTTCGCTATTAATTCACTGTATTCTTACCAGATTGGGAAAAGATTCAGAATATTGTAAATAACGATGGAAGGGAAAAATCCCTTATATACTCGAAACATTAGAGTGAATGTATTTGTTGTTGTTTCTGCTATTGCTGCTGGTGCTGCTGCTTTTCTTGCACACAAATAATCAAAACCCAGGCGAGTGAAATGCTAATTCTTGAAAAATAAATTAAAAATTTCTGACTGCTTTAAAATTAAAGCTCGCCTTTTCGAGAGACTAGTTGGAGGTCATTTTCTTCATTGTTTTCTCTCAACAGGGCGACGCCGTTTAGAAAAAGAGTTGGGGGTTCAATTAATTTCCTCGCTACTACCTTCCTCCTCGTTTGGGCTTCTTTTTCGTGTAATGAAATTAAAACTAGAAAAATGGAGGACGTTTAAGTTTTTCCGCAAATGTGAAGGCATTCGAGGAATAGGAGAGAGTCAGACAGACAGACAAGTCGGAGAGTTAAGAGAGAAAGTGAGAACAACATCTTGAAAGTTGTGAACGAAATTATTTCTTGGAATCGATGCGTTTGTGTAGTTCGCCCATAATAGTATTTTTATTTATTTATTTATTTTTTTTTGTTATTTTTCCATTAAGCTTTTCTTTTGCTCGCCTATATTTATATAATCGAGTTTAATCGTATTTTGTTGTCGAGCGAAAACGTGGGTGAATGTTAATTTTTCTGACTAAATTCGCACATTTTTCGGCGATAGTAAAATGTTTATGCTAAAAGTTTATATGCGAAAATTACAACGCGCCAGGAAAAGTTTTCAAATTCAACTCGTATTTTTATTACAGAATAGAGTATTTTATTGCGGTCATACTACCACATTGGGTGGTGATTAAGAGAAGTCACGTCACCCTGGAGAAAGCGAATCAAACCTGATGCATGTTTGGTTGGGAAAAATAGGCTATTAAGTTATGTATAGGCGTGGGCGTATCGAATTTTGCCCCAGCAGTACGTATTCATTCACAGATTTTCGGTATGGTCTAAAGATATGATTCTTCTCCTCGTAGCTCAAGAAATACGATTTCATTTCGAACAGATTCTAATGTTACGTTAGAACGCTACAATTTCTTCTACAGATGCCAGTGAAAAGCTGGAAACTGCTACCGTATGTTTTTCCATTTAAGCACTTGAGCCCTTTCTGAAGTTCGTTGTTCGCTATTAAAGTTATATTGTATCTGGTTTACGATTTTTCCTTAAGTATTTACGCTAAATTGATGCACGTGAGATGACCAGTCAATTCCCAACGGCCCAGCAATTTACTATTATTTCTGTTGCTTTTCACTGCATTCATCACATCTTTAGGATTCATTCGTTGCAGATTCGAAAATATTTTTTCCAAGAAACCTTGCAATCTCTAAAATTCGTTAATATCGTGTTATTTCATAATTTCACTTGACTATATATCATTTTGTTCACATTATTAGTCTTTTGACTCTAGGTGTTAAGATCAAGAGTTGTGCTCTCTCAGATATAAATAAAAATGCAACCCGCATAGCATGATGTCATCCGTTTAGCCGGCATGATTGCAGTGCGTGGCTAGTATGGGGCAATCTCATAATTTTTGATTATAATTCTCTTCAAAGCTCTAAGTTGAATTCTTTTCGTATACATCGAATTAAAGAGGAAACTCAAAATAATGAAATGCAACATTTGAACCTTTAGAAGCTGAGAAATTCTACTTGTTTATCAACTTATTTTTACGAATTCACTGTTTTTATCTTCATCATTATTGTTGTCTTTGGTTCAAATTCACAATTTGATGGAAAATTTCATCTTCTTAGAAAGTTTTCTTGACTTCTAAAGCTCAAATGGGTTGCTGATGGTCTCATTTTATACCTTGGAGTCTCTTCTTCAGTTTGGTGTATCCAACAAAATTCTATCTTATCACTGCAGAGAATTACGGCCAAAATTCGAAGACTGTCCTATACAGGCAATGCTTTTTTATTTATCGGTTAAACGTGTGGTGTCGTCCAACTTGTAAATAAAAGTTATCTTTGTGAGTGAGCACACCTCTTAATCTTAACACCTGGTTTTTGACCTCTTCCTGGGTTTTCTGATTCAACAATCAGGTAGTCGTCTGGATTCACTTATTTGTTCACCACATTTTAGTATTAAAAATGCTTCCGAGTCAAGTTGTGAAAAAGTGTACGTCACCTAATTTTTACCAACGTTTTATGCGTGAATTGTATGAGAAGGGGTAGATAAGGATGGTAAAAAGAAGTGGAAAGAAAAATAGTAATGAAAAATAAAGTGGAGGTGGTAACGTTATTTCTTTGTTTACCAAACGAATACAAAAGTGAAATAGAATGAAAAATGAATAACTCTTAATTTTCAAGTAGGTTTTCTTCAGAAAATCTATTTATTACGCTTGGTGTGGTATTAGCCCACAGAGTTGGGGTGGGTATGTTTTTCGTCTCATGACCTCAGGAAAGTTTTGGTACTAATGACTAAAATTCATATACTGTATATTATATATTACACATATAGATAGATAAATATAAGTCAATTTCTTGTTTCCACCACGTAGGTCCCTGTTTTTGTCAATTACAACGATATTTGGTACGAACATATGCACTAAGCTAAGGACCAGACCTATTGATTTTAGTGCTGATCGGCCGGATGGTACTTCCGGTACTACCATCTTTGTTTTATTTTGGCTATAAAATCCTCAATTTTGCACTAATACCATCGAAATTTAGAATAAATATTTATTCAAATTCATAATACCTTATCAATTACGGCGTTGATCGGCTGGACGGTACTTCCGGCATCGCTATTTTTGTTTTTATATTGGTCATAAAATGTGGAATTTTGGAACCATACGTACGAAATTTGAAACGAATATTTATTAATATAATTTACTGTAGAATGCTAACAATTTTTGGGTGGATCAACCGGACAATACTTCCGGTAAACCTTCTTTTTCTGTTTTTTTTTTTTTTTTTTTTTTTTTTCTAATTTGCATGAACTTTTATTTTTTATAAAAATTAACCACATGCTTATATTTTCTTTTTTTATTATTTCATAATTTCATTATATTTATTTAATTTTATTTGAAATTACTTAATTATTTACCATACATTATCATCTTAATTAATTTTTCATTTTTTCAAGAAAGTTGCCTAATATTTCGTCAGCAGCTAACACATTTCATACAATCATAACATACCATTAACGCATATAAACTTGCAAGCAATTAACATGACCATCGAAATTCATAATTATTTTTCTCGAATAACTACTTTTTCTAATGCCCTCCTCTCGTTGTTACAAAGTGTAAAACCTGTGAAGTTTTAACCTGACTTGGAATCTAGTTATATTTTACTTGTTTGAACTATACTATTGACATTATTTTGTATCTGGGATCTAATACCTATTCCTTGAGACGTCGAATCGTTAATTTTATTCAACACTGACGAGTCTTTTTCGTTTAGCATATGAAGCAAAATTCTAATGAAAAATTTTTTTCGATTTTTCTTTGTGCATGGAGAGAAAATAATTTAGTACAACTCAAATAGGCAAATATTTAAGGATTAATTGTCAATACTACGTATTATTACTGATGGTCCTTAGATTTTCTTTTTTTATACTATCATGAATTTAAATTTTTATCCGGCTCAGATAGAAACCATTTTCTGGGAAATGATAATAACAATTACTTACAATGATTTTACTTTTTTATTCATTTTTTACGCAATTGTTTATCAACAGTGTTTTTATTTTTGTTTTTTCTTCTGGCAAAGTTTACTTAGGTTAAAGCAAAATGAAAATTTTCACATATTTTCAAAAGATGTGAAAATTTACAGCCATTAAAACCTGCACTATACATATTTGCAAATAATTGGAAGGAAAAATATTTTCATTCATCGCGTCGCCTTTGTTGAGAAATAAATAGGACAATTTTACCCGCAACCCAACCATGGAAAAGCAAAACCTGAGGAATGCGCGTATCACTATGAATACGAGTACATCATTTCTTTGAAGAATATATAAAATAATGCAATTTCATTCATCCTCGGTTATCTTTAACACAAGCTGAAAAAATTGAATATGTTACTGGCATACTTTAACGAATTAGTTGAGTACTTACTTCTTCTTTCTTTTTTTTTTTTATCTGATGATGTACCTACCGGAAAATGTTATGTTTTAAATAGGCTGTAAGATGGAGTAAAAATTAATTTTTTCATCCCTTCGCCATTTAATTTCAAGATTAAGGACGTAATTCAAAAAATTGAGCTCGATTGCAGGCCAATTTAAAAAATGTACTCTTTTGCCTATAAATATTGACGACGAAATATCGCTGAATTTTTGGAAATATCTGGAGGTGTAAAAGCAAAATTGCAAAATTTTTCTAGTATTTTTATGTGAAAATGATTGCCTAAACGACGTAAAGACTGTTCGTGAAGACCGTAAATCTGTCTCATTATTTTTGCGGGTAAAAGAAGAAAAGTAAGCTATACCAGCTATATTTATGGCCCTTTCACGGATCATTTAACGTTTAGGAATCGTAAACAACACAAAGTATATAAAATTTCGTGTGCTAATACAAGTCTTAGTACCCTTATCATACGTTTTAAAAACATTTTAGAATCCAGAATGTGAAGTTTATGTTGTTGATTCATCAATTTTTAGGGTTTTCGTTATCCTTTGCTTATTCATTTACCTTTTTGTCGCAGTTGACTTTTGTAGAAAATATTGTAGGCTAAAATCTGTTTGTTTTCAAGGTGTAGACTATGAGAAGCTCAGCCTTGTTTATTTTTTTAAAAAGAAAAAATATTTCTATTTCTATGGTAATGTAGGGGAAAAGAATGTCAATAGAGAGTAGTTTGCCTGACAAAAATTCCTTGAAATGAAAAAGTCCTTAAAAAAGGAAGTCTTACCTAACATGATTGTTGTTGTTCCTTTATATTTAGGTAGACGAAAACATTCGCCAACCAAAATATTCCGAAACAAATAACGGTAAATATTTCCAGTAAGATATTCACCATTACCTCCAAAACATCCTACTTATTGACAGCTAACAAATATGCAGACAAACACTAAAGTCAGCATATTTGTCAGCACAATAAAGTAAAGTACAGTAAGTACATTTTCAAATGAATAAACGTTTTTGGTAAGAAAACGAAGCAACCTGGAAATTCGGTTTAGACTAAGACTTCACTTGCCATTCTGTTGAGTTACCAGTGGTCTACTGTCTTCAACCAATCGGTTTAAATGATTAAGAGCATGTAAGTTAAGAGTTCGTCCTAGTAGAGGTGGGACACTAGTAGGTAGTGTAATAGTTATAAGAAATAATAAGTATAAGTGTTTCATTGTGACATAGTAATTGTGACTAAAGAAATAAAACTAAGTAAATGAAAACTGAGTTTACTTTATTTTGTAATGCCTTTATTTTTATCTGGGCTAAAGGCTTAGTAACAGTTATTCTTTTTTCCTAATTGTTTTGTTCATTTCTGTATCCATGAGTTGATAAGTAGCCATGCTAAAAATTTCAGATAATTTTCAATTAGGTTTCACCTTTCAAAGTTGTAGAGCTATCTTTATTTTTTGGAAGATTCTGTGGCGTGAATGTAAGCCCGTCTCATCTGTACCAAGAATTTTTTCACCCCTAATTTAACCTTGGAGACATTTATGAATAAAGAGGTGAGTGGTGCTAACTTTTAGTTTTAAGTAAGGATTGTATTTCATTTTGAAATCCCATTCGTTATTTAAAAACAGTTATGGCATGGAAAAGAAGCATTTTATCAATTTGGCAGTGCACGGTTTTATTGTGTAATCCTACTTAAAGTTTGGTAATGCGAATGGACCTTTGCACGTCTGTAGTCCAGTTGAGCAATGAGCAAAAGCAAGATCAAGACCATGACAATGGCCGTCTTGGTCTTAGTATAGTTTTTGGTCTTCCCTACATGATTGCTTCTATTTTTATACGCTTTTATTTAACTCACTTTGCTTAGTTCCAGCGCACCGGTTCCCAGATAGCGCTACTTGACAACAACCTTTATCATTTTGATGTGTGTGTTTTTCATTATAAAATTCTTTGTGAAATAGTTTTTTATTTATTTATCATTGATAGCTAAATTAAACTTACTTACCACGCATGTCCTTCCGAAATATGACAGAAAAAAACTCAGCACTAAATATGGCGAATTATTTTAGTAACATAATTGCAAACATTTTACGGTGTACACATATTTTTCAATGAAGTTTTCATTTGGTCTTGGTTCTACCGTTGTAGTTAGAATTTGGTTTTTTGTGATTTCATCTTTTTCCATCCACTTTTTTTTTATTTATGTACCCTCATCTGATGAAAGTGGGACTGGAACCACAATATCGCGTCCTTGTCCCACTATTACCTCGGATAAAACCACCGACGACACTTTCGTCTTTACTTGTCAGTTCTGAACCACTTGCAGCTTTAATGGATAATCGTTCTTTTGGTCAGTTCATTCCATCACTTACGCCGACAATTTTTGTTATGTCATAAATATATTTTTACTGGTAGAAATTTCAGTTAGCGAATATACACGAACTAAAAGTTCGACCCTTAATTAAATGATTAATTGCAACACATCGTAAAAGATACTCGAATTCCGAATCCATTCTATTACGTTATTATGCCAGACACTTGTTTGTGTTTATCTTACCAGTCCACTAAGAACCCATTCCCACTTTTGCATATCCATATGGAATTTACCACCGTATTGTTTTGCGCGTCCGAATTGTTTGGAGAGAAACAAACACGCTGGCGGTGACAGGGAAGATAAAAAATAAAATTAGACCACTGAACCGCGTAACAGTCTCGTGACTCGACCGTTAAAACGGATTTTAATTTTCATTTCCTTACAACGTCGATACCCTAAACTCGTCCATGAAAGTCAATCCTTTTGATTACTGATGGGTGGAACGAATTGTCGTCCGTATTTTTTTGCATACAACGCCACCACCGCCGGCACCACTATCTTATCCGCAATCACCACGTTTTTAGAAACGAACTTACAGATTATTCACATTCTTCTTGAACGACCACCTCATCTCCTACTTCTTTCTTCTGCCACCATTGTGCTCGTTTCTCTTCCGACCCCAATCGGCTATTTAAAAAAAAAAAAAAAAAAAAAAACTTTCAAACTGATAATGACAGAAAGCGGCGACGATTGAAATCAATTTTCCTAAAGGTGATGGAGAAAGAGGAACATACGAGGACGAGAGACAGTGAGAGAGAGACAGACAGACACCGACAGAAACGTAGACATTCGTATGAATCGTATGAAGAAAAAAAAATCCTGCGATAAGTCATGGATGGCAGGATGGCAGTATCGTCCCAATAATTTTTTTCTTCTTTTCTCTTCGCTTTTATTCGGTCTTCTTTTTGCTGCTCACTTTTTCCGCTCATGAAACACTACTCGTGGTGCTTTTTGAAAACGGAGTTGAAAACTTTTTACTTAGCTAGACGTGCGACTAATGTATCGTTTCAACGTTTGGCGAGTATGCTTTGGAAAAAAAAAAAGAAAAAGAAAAAGAAAAGATAAACGAGTGTGTAAGGTGCACGCGTCATTGCTCAGGAATTTTAGAACGACCTGTAATATTTGCACGAAAAACTTTTTGACGTATAACCCAACCAAAAACGAGCGTCAATCATGTAGAACGAACTCGTATTGAAGTTTGATAATTACTCAAGTACACACAGCACCTCATATACGTATAAAAAAAATGAAATGAGAGAAAGAGACGGAGATTGAAGCGAGAGAGAGATAGACGGGGAAAGGTTTTTTCTTTTTTTTTTTTTTTTTGGCCCTAGATAGTGGCGTTGGAGACAGCTGACTAATAGAATTTTGTAATTTATCAATTGGTGCGAGAAACACGTCGTTAAATTTCTGATTTTTCTGGCTTTCTCTGTTATTTTATATTTATTACGGGTAGTATTTGGAAATTGAAAACGTGTCACGAGTTTTCTGTAATTAGTTGGCAAAAATTGTGGTTCACCTAATGGGAGTGTGTAGGTTTATTCAGCTAAGATTAGTTTTTTTTTTTTTTTTTTTTTTTTGAAGTGGAACTTTTATAGGGACTTTATACATAAGTAGAAATAGGGTTTCGTTGCATATTGGGCGACGAAACAGCGTTACGCATGAAGAGAAGCAAAAGAAAAAAAAACAATTCATTAAATTTTTGAAAAAAATGAAACCAACTGCGTGTAGGGACATAAAACATAATAGAAATAAAATGTTAAAAAAAGTTTTCCTGGTTTTGTAATGGTAATTTTTTTACAAAATGGAGTTACAACTAATGTAGTGGCTGGTAGAAATGTCTTCCAAGTCACATGTTATAAATATGTAATGAAAGAATTTTGAATGAACATATCAAATATTTTCCTGATGCAATTTTTGGTAAATTTAACATGGACTTGACAACTTTGAAATACACAGCATTATTACATCTATTCAAAACATTAGGGGATTTTATTTGTTAAGAATGTTTAAATTCCTTAGATATGCTGTCAAAAACTCTCCATTTTCCATTTGATTTCAATCAATTTCATATTAGACTTAATGATAGTTACTTATGAAATCAACATTCATTTAAATATCATTTATAGCACAATTTAATTAGTAAGAACCAAACAGTATTAATTTTCGTATTAATGCCAAAAGGTATTTCTTCCAGCGACTGCGTTAGTTGTAATTCCGTTTTGTAAAAAATTTACTATAAAACCTGGAAAACTTATTTTCAACATTTTAGTTCTATTATGTTTTATGTCTCTGCAGGCAGTCGATTTCATTTTTTTTCAAAAATTTAATTATTTGAATAATTTGTTATGAAGTGCAAAATGAAAGTTTCTAGCAGTTTTTCACAATAAGAAGAATTTACTCTAGAAGTGACTGATAATTGTTAATATTGTAATATTTGGACAAAACTGAATTTGATTTTCAGCCTATTGTTTTTCTCTATTACTGCAATTCAAATTTATTTATTGTTTAATAACCAAATTCCAATCAGACGCAAGGAAAACAAATTTAAAGTTTAAAATCGATTTTAAATACTATTAAATCTACTCCATTGGACTATATTGATAGTAATAGTAATAATGATATAAGAAAAAGGCATATCAAAAAATGTATACCATAATGTATCACACAATAAAATGTGAAACCTCAAAATTGAGCCCTTTTTAGGGGCCACTGGCTGTTGAAGAATGGGTTAAATGCAAAAATGAACACCAAATTCGGACTTAGCACCTCAAAAAACATATTTGGTGATGTATCACACATTAAAATTTGAAAACTCAAAATCGACAAACTTTTGGGGTTCACTGGGGGTTGAAGAATCGGTTAAATGGAAACATGAACACCAAATTTGTACTTAGCACCTCAAAAAACATACTTGGTGATGTATCAAACAGTAAAATGTCAAAACTCAAAATTTTTCTGGTGGAATGTTTATATGTGCATAACTAAGGAAGGCTAATATAATACTGAAAGAATGGTGTTATCTGAAATATTTACTCATATAACCACAAGAAATACTGTATCCTTGACACTTTTGGCTGATCCAGTCAGGATGCGTTATTCCGTTTTATTTGGAATCTGGGCTTATGCTTGGTCATCTTACAATTTTGATGAAAAAAATTTCCAAATTTTGAATCTAAATTTTGGGTCATCTATGGGGAATTTTTCGGATTTCTTTGACCAGTGTTACTCACCGTAAAAATTTCAATTTTTTGAACCATCATTCGTATTTTTATGATGTAGACTGAAACCTGTAGAGTGGCATAAAATTTCACTACATTGCCAGGAAACTGGTCAAAAACAATACCTCTTTCTGACGCAGTCGGTAAAAACATAATGGTGGAGGTAGGAAAGAATATGGATGTAACGGAATTCGGGAAAGAGAGCCATGGTTTCTTTTTCTTTTCATTTTATTTATTATCATGGCAGAAGTTTCACTTCAACCGTGTGTCCCGGCACACTCATTTTTTTTTTGCCTCATGTGATATGCTTACTATCTGCTCTAGATAATGAAAAACCGATGGTATTGGGTGTGCTAAAACGAAATGATACCACCTTTCGGTGCTTTTCGTACGTTGCTACATTTCTGGTATTCTTTATTGCTAAAATACAGAACAGCCGTTTAGATACTCGTTCTACATTCACATATTGACCATCATCGCCTCCTTAAATGCATGTCTGCCGCTCAAATGGCGGGTGTTCGAATCCCAGTGGAGAAACTATTTTATTTTGTATGCCCTACAAAATTAATTACATCGAATATTATGCTAGGACTAGGAAACAACTTTTTTTTGTGGTGATAACAGATAATTAAATACAACGATAAGTAGGTTAACGAAGACAGATTTATCAGGATAAACTTTGGAGTCTGTGGTTCACTTATTACATAGGTGGTGGGATTTTTCTGGCAGATGTGGGGGAGGTCTTTATTATGTCACTGTGGGGGCAATGATGGCGAGGGGCCCGTAGGCCACCCTTTCGTCGCCGACATACAAAGTGGCATGCCTTGGCCAAGGCTCCCCACATCGTCCGATAAATCCCTCTACTGGTAGTGTGCCTTTTGCCTCTCGATGCCACCAATCACCGTAAAACATAAAAGAAAATTTCAAAAAAAAAAACTCATTTTAGAATCGAATCAGGAGGTCCTCCTCTAAAACGCTGTCACAAACAGCAGATAGAGACGGACTCGATGAAAAACTTGGCAATGTCCGAAAAGTACTAAACGGAGGTATCTATTCGTGTTAGTAATTGGTATTTAACATTATTGTTTTTTGGGGGTTTAATGAAATACTTTTTTCGAATTGGTTTTAGTCTGAACAAATTTTTTAAAACTCACAAAGTTCGATACAGGCTGTATATGTGACACTATACGAAAGAAGGGACCTACTGCGCAAAACAGATGTAAGGATTAAAGAAAACTATCATATTTTCTTTCAGTTTCAGTTCGTCGTTTGAGTTTGGAATGAAACTAAAAATATTTAACAATGATTATTGTGAAAATATAATTAATCAGATGAATGAATTGGGAACAGAATACAAGATAATACTTTACGTTGTACATATGTACCAATATGTGTGTTGTGTTATATTAGTGACAAAACCGTAGGTGGTTTTTAAAGTAGAGCGGTAAACGTAAATCGTGGAATTTGAAGAAGAAGAATTAATAATAGTTTGTACATTACAGTACTTATATTCATACTGTAACGTATATTTTTGTCTATTTTTAGAAATGACGAACATACTCGTCCACACATTTTCGAACACCAAAAATGTAGATATTTATCAACAATAATCATCCTATAACTCTTTATAAACAACCACTAAATTACCCGTATTTGATTTTATAAATATAGATATATTACCTGTATATTCATGACCTACTTGTGCCTGTCCCTCGAGTACTCGACGAGTCAGCACAACCCTATAATAACAACACCCTACCTCACTTAGCCTATCTGATACGTACGTTTTCATACCCTGAACGAGTATATAATCCCTCGATTCAGTGGAAAAAGATACAGTTCCTCGACAGCTGAAAGGAAGTAAAGGTTATTCGCAAGTGGAAAAAGATCAGTAGTGAAAAGAAAAACCGAACTTCAAAACCAACAAAGGATATTTATTATATAAAAATAAGAAAAGTAGGTGTATATACAAAAAAACCAAAGGGTGAAGAAGACTGGTGACGAAAACGGCAGCAGATCAATCAAGCTCCTGTTCAAACAAAAGGAAAAACAAAGTAACAATTAATATTAATTATAATTCGCGTCCCTCCCTTAAAACTAAGATTTGTTAAATAATTGTAAGTAGCGAAAAATTTATTTTTATGAATGAAACTTGGGAAAATCTATCCGAACCCAATACTACTGAAACAAATTTAATTTGGCTCATCGAAGCTAAAAACTTTGAATTAATTAACGTGTGTCAAAATTTAAATATGGAAGTTGATAAAAAATATTTCTCTTGTATAAAAACCCAAGAGGATATCCTATTGAAAATTAAATCTATTAAAGAAATTCAAAAACTATTAACCCCTGAAAACATAAAAATAATTTTACAAACACGAAAACCTCGTGAACAAATCCCCGAATTAGAAAATCCTATAATAAGAAAATATTTTAATCCCCTTACTACGTCAACTCCACTTTTGGAAAATTTGGATAACCCTACACCATTCCCAAGAGTTAGGTCAGCTATTAACTTAACCGATATTACTGAGTGCTTATAAAAACCTGACGAAGATTTTCTCAGCCCAGAAATTGAAACTAGAATTTTAGAAAATCCTTGTATACCCGTGGAAAACAGAATGACAGGAAAGGCTGCGGTAAACATCAGACTTTCCCTATATGGGCACACCCCAACTGAAGATATCGTTTCATTTTTAATTGGATTTGAAAATGAAGCAGAATCGTTCAATTGGGATGCTAACATGAAATTCAAAAAAAATAAGAATTACATTTTCTGGACTCGCTAAACAAATATTTGAAGACAGAATTCAAGCAAACCCCGAATGTAACAACTGGCAAAACACTAAACAAATAATCCTGGAAGCTTTACTAGAACTAAACCCCAACTACGCGAAATACTGTACAAAAGGAAATATAATGGTGAAGCTGACTTCCCTCCGTACATTATGTTCGTGAAAAGAATCATTGACTTCTAACCCAACAACCTTGTTTTGCTGCGTCAATCGAAAAACGTCGCGAATAATAAAACAAAATACACCGGACCTCATAAAATTGTTAGAAAGGTCACAAATCTAAATTATATAATCCGTATTAAAACAGACGATAAAACCGCTTCCGACGAAACAGTACACGTGCGACGATTCATACCATATAAATCTCGTAATACTGATGAAAAAAATAGTGAAACATATTCCGACAAAAACCATGAAAATCTCAAAACCCCCATCCCAACCAAAATTTTACCTAAACCAAGGGGTCGCCCTCGGAAAAAACAGAAGTAGATTTATGTAAAGTATATTACCCGCATCTACATGGTTTTTTTGCTCACAATTTTCTCACCCTTTCTCTCTCTTCTCTCCCCTATTTTTTCTCTTTTCCTCTCTCCCCCCCCCCCGTATTCCTTCCGGCCTACCATAGTCATAAAAATTTAAATAATCATAAACCTGAAATACTAGAAAAAATCGGTATTAAAATGAGTTTAGAAAACTCACCGTCAGCCCATGTCTCTGCATATCCGGAAAGAAACTCAGTTAACTGGTCACCATCTGACGAACTGCTACCTCCGGTGGATGCTGGTGAGGCTCCATCTTCCGTAACCCGGCTCTCTGGCAAACTGCCTTCCTCAGAGGAGACACTATCTTCTATGGATGTTGTATCCCATAGAAAGGAGTGTACTATTGGCTCAGACAATAGCCACCCTCCTCTTAGGCATATGGCATGGCTGTGCTCAGTAGCGTCATAGTGTCTGGAGAGATGGAACCCTACCATCGAAGTCGACACATCAAGACGAGGTTTGTTATGCTGGTACAGAAAGCGGACAAACTTGGAGCAATCCACCCCTGTCAACAGATCTACTAAGTAGTATCTGTCCAGGTGGACATACTCAACTGTCACGGTATGATTGGTCTGTTGTGACACACAAACCAACCCTACCTGTAGTCCAGCAAGTATGCCCAACCCTACCAAACCTTTTGTATCCAGATTTCCTTGAAAAATTAGCTTTATGCTGGTGGTCCCAAATTCAACGACGAGCGATCGAGGATAAAAAATTTGTAGTTCAAATAACAGTTCCTTCACATAAACTTTGGAGTCTGGACAGCACAGAAACCAAACACTATGGCTCCAGAATCCAAGATCCTCCTCTATCACCTCACTAGGGATACGATGAGGCTCGAACTCATTTAAAAACGCATTACGGTTACTAACCGTGGAAACACAATAAAATAAAGAAAAAAAGCGGTGAAGAGCAAAATAGAGTCTGGCCTCACAGGGACAACGTTGAAAATGGTGCATTTTGGCAAGAATTTGGTCCCCGAGGAACCAAGTATCCATCACTTCCACTGACCCAACAGAAGTAAAAACTCGATCAGTCATGTACTGTACAGGCATGGTAATAAAAAAAAATTAACAATGAAAAAACTACAAAAGTCCACTTCACTAAAAACACTGTTCGACGAAACAAAATGAAAAATCCGGAGGAAGGTTGGGGAAGTAATGGCAATTTACGTGAAAGAAAAAACGAAAGAAAGGGAAAACTATTAAAGAACCAAACTCGGACAACGGTGAAACACAAACTGACCGATCAAACCTAATAAACTTTATACTAATCATTCGACCGAAATTAGTAGGTTGAACGACTGCAAAAATTTACCTCTCACTTTGCCCCAGCATGCTCATAACAAATTCCAAAAAACTCATAGTCTAATTACTCGTAGATAATTCAGACGTTTCATTTTTTCTGTTTCAGAAAATGTATACGAATCTACTTTTCTACTTTGCAATAACTATTTCTTCGATTATTATTGTGCAAAGAACATCGTCTGACCCATATAGGATTACGACGGTGTCAACTGGCGCTTATTTTCAAGAAATAAGCAATATTTTCGTATATTTGAAATCTGCCCCAATAATTTACTCTATTAAGCTAGATCTGCATGAATCAGCAGACAGGCTACTAGCAACAAATTTTAAACACCGGTTGTGTAATGAAACAACCTAGAAAAATTGCAAATATGCAGAAATGGCAAAACGTCTAAAAAACGCAATAAAAAACCTTAAAGAACAAAATACCGCTATGATTCAAGACTTCTATTCAACGCCATCCTCCATTCGAAGCAAACGAAGCGTATTCACCCCGATCAGGTCCTTCTTCGGAGATGCGCTACGCTTTTGCTGTCGAGTACTAAACTTTAGAGATGGACGAAATTTTCTGGCTAACGAAATCTCCTTGAAAGTGGAATATGATATTATAAAAAATCAACTGTTGACCAAACATGCAGCGTTAGTAAATACGTCCACTAATCTGCATAGTTTTATCGATCATACAAATAATTTTATGACAAATATTGTCTCACATACAAACTCTTTTATGGAAAATTCCCTAGAAGAACATGAACTACTAATTTCTCTAAACTATATACAAGGATTCTATGATAACTACCTTATAAACACGTTAAGATTATCAAACATCCTAACGTCCTGTAAGTCTCATATGATCCCCTTTTCAATTATTTCAAAAGAAATATTTGGAAAAGACATACTAAAACTTTTGGAAATTACAAAAAATCTAGACCTTGATCTAGCCATCCCCATTAAGGATATTCAAAACTACTATCATGCTGAACTTGTAAATTGCAATTTCTTTAAAAATACCCTAGAATTAGAAATCAAAATTCCCTTAAAACAACTAGACTCTAAATACGAAATTTACAACTTCATCGTGCTCACATTCAAAAGTCATTCAAATGAACTGTGTAGCTGGGATCAAGAACCATCCCTGATTATTCATGAAATCAGAACAAACTCCGTACGTTATATTAGTGGAACTAATCACTACTGTAACTCTGATAAACCATTATGCTTCCTTCCATTTAATAGAGGAAGTGATAAATTATCCTCATGTGCAAAGAATCTTTTCTTTCAAAACCTAAATCAAAATTTATTGCAGTCCTGCTCGTTTAAATGTAATTCTAATAATAACCAAACACTAGTGCATCCTATTGGACACACCAAATTTACTATCATAAACTTCAATTCTCTTGTAGCAACTAATTCTATTACAAAAAAATCCAAAAAACTAAAAATCAATAATAACTCCCCCAGAACCTTTATTCTGGACGTACCTTGTCACATTCAGATCGAAAACATTGATGAAAACAATAAAAACACTGTAATTATCCCAATAGAAATTCCCTGTCTCTCTGAATCACTGGAGGAGACTATTAAAATTGAAAATCATTTACCACTTCTTTGGATGTATTTTTCCGACTCTACGGAACCTTTTGATCTTGCCATAGACATAGCAACGACAAAGGTCTATAACCACAAATGGAAAAATTTTGTTCCCCACACTGTTTCCGTTAACGACTTGGAGAACAAAATTAAATCCATTGAACTACAAATACCCGATCAAAATTTTAATGATTATCTAACTGTTGTCAATGGGATATTCTTATTGTGGTTAATTACAATATCGTTTATTTTAAGTTTTATTCTTGTATATTTAAAGTTAACCTCCCGTCGAAATAGTGCTAATTTAACAAAAAGCACAGCATTGTAAAAATTACGCAAAATAATACAAGATACTAATTACCTATATGCCTAAGAAAAAATTTGTTAATCATAATTAATATTTGTAAAATATTTTATTCTAAGTATATATTCTAGCATTATATGACATAATTTTAACCATGCATAGTCATTAAGAAATTTATTTTTCTCTCTCAACTCATACTTGTTGGATAGACTTTGAAAAATTTTTTTTTCCTGATTCTTTTTGTTCCCCCCGGAGAATTGTGTAACGTATATTTTTGTCTATTTTTAGAAATGACGAACATACTTGTCCACACATTTTAGAACACCAAAAACGTAGATATATATCAACAATAAATGGTCCTATAACTCTTTATAAACAACCACTAAATTACACGTATTCGATTTTATAAATATAGATATATTACCTGTATACTTATGACCTACTTGTGCCTGTCCCTCGAGTACTTAACGAGTCAGCACAACCCTATAATAACAACACCCTACCTCACTTTACCTATCCGACACGTACGTTCCCATACCCTGAACGAGTATATAATCCCTCGATTCGGTGGAAAAAGACACAGTTCCTCGACAGCTACTTCTAAGTACCTGGAACCTCTCTAGTAGAAGTCTCTAGTGAACAGATAGTCTTGCTTGTTGAGTGATTCAGAGAGACAGGGAATTTCTATTGGGATAATTACAGTGTTTTTATTGTTTTCATCAATGTTTTCGATCTGAATGTGACAAGGTACGTCCAGAATAAAGGTTCTGGGGGAGTTATTATTGATTTTTTTGTAATAGAATTAGTTGCTACAAGAGAATTGAAGTTTACGATAGTAAATTTGGTGTGTCCAATAGGATGCACTAGTGTTTGGTTATTATTATTAAACGAGCAGGACTGCAATAAATTTTGATTTAGGTTTTGAAAGAAAAGATTCTTTGCACATGAGGATAGTTTATCACTTCCTCTATTAGATGGAAGGAAGCATAATTGTTTATCAGAGTTACAGTAGTGATTAGTTCCACTAATATAACGTACGGAGTTTGTTCTGATTTCATGAATAATCAGGTATGGTTCTTGATCCCAGCGGCACAATTCATTCGAATGACTTTTGAATGTGAGAGGAATGAAGTCATAAATTTCGTATTTAGAGTCTAATTGTTTTAGGGGAATTTTGATTTCCAATTCTAAGGTATTTTTAAAGAAATTGCAGTTTACAAGTTCAGCATGGTAGTAATTTTGAATATCCTTAATGGGAATGGCTAGATCAAGGTCTAGATTTTTTGTAATTTCCAAAAGTTTTAGTATATCTTTTTCCAATATTTCTTTTGAAATAATTGAAGGGGGATCATATGAAACTTACAAGCTGTTATGATATTTGATAATCTTAACGTGTTTATAAGGTAGTTATCATAGAATCCTTGTATATAGTTTAGAGAAATTAGTAGTTCATGTTCTTCTAGGGAATTTTCCATAAAAGAGTTTGTATGTGAGACAAATTTTGTCAAAAAATTATTTGTATGATCGATAAAACTATGCAGATTAGTGGACGTATTTACTAACGCTGCATGTTCGGTCAACAGTTGATTTTTTATAATATCATATTCCTCTTTCAACGAGATTTTGTTAGCCAGAAAATTTCATGCATCTCTAAAGTTTAGTACTCGACAGCAAAAGCGTAACACATCTCCGAAGAAGGACCTGATCGGGGTGAATACGCTTTGTTTGCTTCGAATGGAGGATGGCGTTGAATAGAAGTCTTGAATCATAGCGGTATTTTGTTCTTTAAGGTTTTTTATTGCGTTTTTTAGACGTTTTGCCATTTCTGCATATTTGCAATTTTTCCAGGTTGTTTCATTAGACAACCGGTGTTTAAAATTTGTTGCTAGTAGCCTGTCTGCTGATTCATGCAGATCTAGCTTAATAGAGTAAATTATTGGGGCAGATTTCGAATATACGAAAATATTGCTTATTTCTTGAAAATAAGCGCCAGTTGACGCCGTTGTAATCCTATATGGGTCAGACGATGTTCTTTGCACAATAGTAATCGAAGAAATAGTTATTTCGAAATAGAAAAGTAGATTCGTATACATTTTCTGAAACAGAAAAAATGCAACGTCCAAATTATTTACGATTAATTATGATTTTTAGGAATTTATTAGGACACGGGAATGCTGAGGCGAGGAGAGAGATTTTTTTGCAGACGTTCAAAAATATGAATTTTGGTCATAAGTTTGGTATAAAGTTTAGTAGGTTTGACCGATCAGTTTGAGTTTTACAATCGTCTGAGTTTGTTTCACTAATCATTTTCCAATTTTTCCATTTTTTTCGTGTTATCTATTATTATTTTATTTCGTATTCTTTTCCGGATTTTTATTTTGCTTAATCGCACCTAGTTCAGTGAAGTGCGGGTCGTGTTTTTTTTTCTTAAGGACCAGTTTGCGTAGTTTACTCTTTTTCTTCTATTAATTTGATTTTATTGATAAAAAATGCCTATCACCTATATGAATGACCGAATGTTTGTCTCTCATGGAAAGGTAGAAGCCAACAAGACCTGGTTTATCGGTAGCCAGGTTCTCACAAAGATTCATCCATTCCAAGACTGTCCCTGTGAATCGCGGCTTTTCTATTCTCTACATCGGTTGTTTTCCCTTTTCTATCATGTATCGGGCGAGGCGAATAGAGGTCCGTTCCTCAGTGAGTTCAAACCACATCGAGTGCCAGAAGAAACCATCAAGGAGGACATCAGCTACTGGAGCCATTCTGTGAGGTTTGTTTGTTGTCCGTCGTGCGAGGAATTCACGAAACGAATGCTCTTTTCACTCCAAGTGTTTTATCCTGGTGCCATGATGGTCGAGTTTGGGTACTCAAGGTTAAAGCTCGAGTTTCATGGGAATTTAGACACGCGGGGAATGGTTGGCTGGGGGTACTCTCAGGGCTGTTGGTTGGTTTGCTTTGCGTATCACAGCAGACCAACAAGGCAGTCACGTTTGTGTATGTCCATGTCAACAGGACATACCTCACAGATTTCCTGATTGGTCCAGACAGAGTCAATTTTGCTCAGTTTTTAAACCAGCACTATAAACCACGGCTGGATGTTTTGGTTTCCATCGTTGGTTTTCACATGATCCGTCACTACAATGCCACTGAAGGTAACCGTGCCATGTCTCTCCGAGGAGGATGGTTGCTGACTAATCCCACCATTTACTCGTTCCTTTGGGACACTCCCTCAGTTGAGCACAGCGTCTCCACGGTGGACTTGAGTTTGGGAGAGGAAGGAGCCTCGAATGACAATCCGTCTCCGATGTCAACCAACACTAGTAGCAATACCAGTGGGGAGTACCTCGCCAAGTTTCTGGAGGGCTATGCAGATATCTGGGCAATTGGTGAGTTTTTCTAATTTTTAATACCATTTAGTTTTAAGAATTTTGGTATTTTTTTGGACCTAGTGTTTTATTTATTTATTATTAATTTTATTAAGAGCGAATGAGAGGTAAGAGGGGGGATAGGAAAAAGAAAGGAAAAAAAAGAGGAAGAAGAAGAAAAGTTGTGAGTGAAAAAACACGTAGATGCAGGTAATATACTTTAAACACATCTACTCTTGTTTTTTCCGAGGGCGACCCCTTGGTTTAGGTAGGATTTGGGTTGGGATGGGGGTTTTGGGGTTTTTGTTATTTTTGTCGGAATTTGTTTCACTATTTTTTTTGTCAGTATTACGAGATTTATATGGTATTAATCGTCGCACGTGTACTGTTTCGTCGTAAGCGGTTTTATCATCTGTTTTAATACGGATTTTATAATTTAGGTCCGTGACCTTTCTAATAATTTTATGAGGTCCGGTGTATTTCATTTTATTTTTTGCGACATTTTTTGATTGACGCAGCAAAACAAGGTCGTTGGGTTTGAAGTCAATGATCTTGTGATGCGCGTTGTAATGTTTTGCGTTTTTTTCCGATGCTTTCTTTGCTAATCTCGGTGTTTTTTCCCTCATTTGAAGAAGAGTTTCGATTTCATCTTCACAAGTTGTATTATTATTATAGTTTTCTGGTATTTCCGGTAAGTGTACTTCAGGGTTAAATCGATGAAGTAGGTAAAACGGGGATTTATTATTTAAGTGTTCAATCGGACTTATATTGTATGCAAAGATAATTTTATAAATGGTCTCGATCCATTCTTTTTCATTTGAATGGTTGTATTTCGAGAGTGACTTTTTAATGACACCGTTGATTTTTTCAACGAGTCCTTGCGATTGGGGGAATAAAAAGAGGAGTAAATAATTTTTATATTATTCTCTTCACAGAATTTGCAAGCGGATTCATTTGCAAAATGACCTCCTTTGTCGCAAGAAATTTTTCTGGGTGTGCCATACGTGTAACAAATAAATTTTAAATACTCAATTATGCATTGAGCATTTGGGTTTTTTGTTGGGCGTATGGTACAAAAGTTTGTGCTTTTGTCTATACCAACAAGCACGTACGAGTGTTCGTACTCGGTATTAAATTTCCCTATGAAATCAATTTCTAAATGCGAGAATGGTTTAGGATTTTTGATTTCTATATGTTTGAGGTAGCCAGCCTCTTTCAGGGAATTTTGTGCCATTTGACATTCATGACACAACAATACATATTCTGTTATTTTTTGTACCATGTTTTTGAAGAAAAACGGGTTTTTTATTCTATTTTTAGTTTTTTTAATTCCGACATGACCTCCGTACAATGAATCGTCATGTAGTTTTTTTAGAACTACCGGAATTAATTTTTCAGGAATTACAGTAACCGCTTCATCATATGATGAGGTTGGGTTTCGTAATTTCTTTAAAACATTATTTTCATCGAGAAAGTACAATTGTATCGTACGATTTAATTTTCGTATTTTATTTTTATCCTTTTTAATTTTGTTATAATTTAATAATGAAATAACATTTTTCCAATGTGGGTCATTTTCCTACATTGTTTTTAAATTTTTGGGTAAATCGATTTTTTGGAGGGGTTCAGAAGTTTGATCTTCTGTTCGGGGACGTGATGTAATATTGGGATTCGAAGTTTGTGGGGAGTTGGGAGTCACAGAAGGGGTTATTTCGATCTGATTATCGAGATTTGACTTTCTTCTAAGAGCAGATCTGGTGACTACATTTGTAGTTTGATAGGGACAATTTTGAGAATGATTAAATTCATTCTGTGGGTTTGTGGTTTGTACCACTGGATAATATGGGAAAGTTGATGCAGGGTAGGGGGGTAATAGTAATTTTGGGTCGTAGTACTTGGGTGGTACCACGTATTTGGGTTTTGATAAAACACAGGGTTTAATGGGGCAAAATTCTACATAAAGTGTTTACGTTTTTCTCTACATCATTGAGAGCATATTTTTTATCTACTAGAAATTCGCCTTTTTCCAATGAAATTTTGTCCGGTTCATCATGAGGACAGGACAACATATCAGCCATACAATTATTTTTTCCGGCGATATGTTTAATTTGCAAAACTATATTCATTTAGTTTTGAGATTAATCTAATTAATCTTGGGCTGGGAGTATTGAATTTCTGATAAGTCAGAGGCTTATGGTCTGTGTATACTACAAAGCGTAGTGCTAGTAAGTATCCACGGAAATGAGCTAATGCATTCGTGATTGCCAGCATTTCCAAGTCAAAAGAACATAATTTTGACTGGGCAGGTTGGACTCTTTCCGAGAAGTATCCAACTGGATGTTTATGCTTCATAAAGGGATTAGTTTGCAGCAACACTGCACCTAATGCGATTTTTGAAGCATCAACTTCTACACAGTTTTCCAATTTTGGATCATAGATTGCCAATACAGGTTTGGAAATCATTATTTCTTTTAATTTTCCAAAGATTTCAAGGTGTTCTTGATTTAATTTAATTTTGGCATTTGATTTGCTATCTGTTCCTCTTAATAAGTCTGTAAGAGGAGCAGTGATTTTAGCTAAATTGGGGATTAATTTTCTGTTGTAGTTTATCAATCCTAAAAATAATCGTAATTGTTTTAACGTATTTGGGGGTTTAAATTTTTAATAGCCTCAATATTTTTATTTAATGGGCGTAATTCGTTATATCGAACAGTATGTCCTAAGATTTCAATTTTGTTCATTGAAAATTGACATATTTTTGTTTTTATTTTTAAATTTACTTCGTTTAATCTTTTTAGCACTTCTCTTGTGTTTTTGAGACATTCTTCAAAAGTTTCTCCAAAAATACAAATAATACAAATATCGTCCAGGTAACATACCATTTTTTTCCAAAATATATCATGGAATATGTCATCCATGATGGTTTGAAAATGGACGGAGAAATGCTTAGGCTTATTGGGGTAGAATTGAATACGTATCCAATTCCATCCACATTTATTCCAGTGTATTGTTTAGATTCTTCTGTGAGAGGAATCTGTAAATATCCACTGTTTAAATCAATCGTCGTAAACCATTTTTTATTTCTTAAGTACGGCCAAATAACATCAATCGTAGGAGCACAATTATTATCCATAATAAACCTTTGATTCATTCTTCGGTAGTCTACTAATACTCTTTAGACTCCGTCTGGTTTCTTTTTTACAAAGATTGGGGATTCAAATTTTGATTTTTGCTTTTTTAGGACACCTGCTTTTACTAGATCATCGACTAGTTTATGTAGGGTCTCATGTTCTGCGTGTGAGAATTTAAAATTTCTACACCACAGTGGAGTTTCGTCATCTACACGGACAACTTGTTCGGGTACTTTACAGACAGAAACTTCGTCTGTTTTTCCTGTAAAAATATTATTAAATTCGTTAATTGTTTCATACATTTTTATTTTTTGTTCAAGCGAAAGCTTTGGGTTAATCGGGATGGGATTTCCTCCATTATCCTTAAAAATGGTAGTTTCTGTAATTTTTTCTATTTGGCAGGAATTAATTTCTACTGCGCTACTTAATTCAAATTTTCCTAAGTATTGGCCTTTATAGATCACGTGAGGTCTGTTATTGTGATTAACAGCCGCTATCGTGTCTTCTGATACGATTACAAAGAAATTGTGTTTTTCTTCCATGGATGTTTCACACAGAAACTCCAGGTGCCCAGGCAAAGCTGCTAAAATTAGCACTGAATTTGCCTCAATTTTAAAAGTTTGGGGGGCATAATATTTAAAGGGCTTAACATAACCTAATTTATTTTCCTTTTCAATAGGGTAATTGTGACATTCAGGCATGTCAAAACATCGCTTTTCATCACCACACAGTAAAGTGAATTTGTTTTTAGAGAAGTCTATTTTGGCTTTATGGGTTGACAAGAAGTCGTAACCCAATATGACCGGTTCTACCAAATTTCAGACAACGAAGGTGGGATGTGGGTAAATACAATGATCAATGGAAAAAATCACATTGGTTACTCCTATGACCTCAAGAAGTTGGCTATCCGCACCATGAAATCTTATTTTTGTTGGTAGGATTGGTTCCGTAAAATTGACTTTCTTTAAAACTTTTTCATCTATTAGTGTCTGTTCCGAACCTGGATCGACTAGGCTAAGTATTTGATTACCACAAATGGCAAAAGGGAGGTGAAATTTACATTTGGTTCTGCAGTATCCTTTATTTAGAAATTTCTCCTCACTAACATTGCTAACCTGTTTCGATTCTTCATTCGGGACATCCCTTACAGCTGACGAGTCATCTGTAAGGGGGACAATTAGTTTTTTGAACAATTATTTTGGCGGGCCTGGGGGTTTGGGGTTTGGAGGTAGTTTTGTTGTTGTGGAGCTGCCATCAATGGTGCTGGAGGGGCAATCATTTGAGTATTTGCAGCCACATAAGGGGGATTTTGGTGAGTATTAAATGGTATCCCATTCCATGCTGGAGCGTTATTCCAGTTTGAATTCAAACTTGGGGGGGGGGAAACTGGTTCCAGTTTGGAGCTCTGTTGGAGTAGTAACCATTATTATTTCTAGGGAAATTGTTTCTACAAAAATTTGGGTTAAAATTTCTGCCTTTATAATTAGGGTTAAAATTTTGATTTCGATTTTGACTGTTTTGGTTCCAGTTTTGGTTCTGGTTCCAATTACCATTATTGTTGTTATTATTATTATTATTATTATTATTATTCCAATTTTGATTTAGGTTTTGGTTTTGATTTTGATTTTGGTTTTGGTTATAATTATTTTGTTCATTATTATTATTTTTATTTTGGGTATTTTTATTTTTCCTGGATTCCTGAGATTTCGAAATGTTCGCTATTGCAGCACTCATTTTTTCCATCTCAGCTTTCCAGACTGGATCGGATGATACTAAATTTACATTTTTTTTCAGTTTTCTTTTCCATTTTTCCAGTTTTTAATTCCTCAATAGTTTTTTCAAGTTGTACGATTTTTCTCCGTAGGAGGGGGTCTGAATGTCCAAATACTTTGTCTTTAAATTTAAAGTATTTAGAGAAGGCCTCATCGAGTTCTTGAATTGTTTTTGGTTCTTTTTTTATTAAAAATACTCTTTCCTTTTCAGGAAGATTAGGCATTATTTTTTCGATTATTTTTTTTTTCAGTAATATCTGGTTCAATTTGTTTTAAGATTCTTTTCACGAACATAATGTACGCAGGGAAGTCAGCTTCACCATTATATTTCCTTTTGTACAGTATTTCGCGTAGTTGGGGTTTAGTTCTAGTAAAGACTTCCAGGATTATTTGTTTAGTGTTTTGCAAGTTATTACATTCGGGGTTTGCTTGAATTCTCTCTTCAAACTTTTGTTTAGCAAGTCCAGAAAATGCAATTCTTATTTTTTTGAATTTCATGTTAGCATCCCAATTGAACAATTCTGCTTCATTTTCAAATCCAATTAAAAATGAAACGATATCTGCAGTTGAGGTGTGCCTGTATAGGGAAGGTCTGACATTTACCGCATCCTTTCCTGTCATTCTGTTTTCCACGGGTATACAAGGATTTCCTAAAATTCTAGTTTCAATTTCTGGGCTGAGAAAATCTTCGTCAGGTTTTTCTAAGCACTCAGTAATATCGGTTAAGTTAATAGCTGACCTAACTCTTGGGAATGGTGTAGGGTTATCCAAATTTTCCAAAAGTGGAGTTGACGTAGTAAGGGGATTAAATTATTTTCTTATTATAGTATTTTCTAATTCGGGGATTTGTTCACGAGGTTTTCGTGTTGTTTGTAAAATTATTTTTATGTTTTCAGGGGTTAATAGTTTTTGAATTTCTTTAATAGATTTAATTTTCAATAGGATATCCTCTTGGGTTTTTATACAAGAGAAATATTTTTTATCAACTTCCATATTTAAATTTTGACACACGTTAATTTATTCAAAGTTTTTAGCTTCGATGAGCCAAATTAAATTTGTTTCAGTAGTATTGGGTTCGGATAGATTTTCCCAAGTTTCATTCATAAAAATAAATTTTTCGCTACTTACAATTATTTAACAAATCTTAGTTTTAAGGGAGGGATGCGAATTATAATTAATATTAATTGTTACTTTGTTTTTCCTTTTGTTTGAACAGGAGCTTGATTGATCTGCTGCCGTTTTTGTCACCAAAGTCTTCTTCACCCTTTGTTTTTTTTGTATATACACCTACTTTTCTTATTTTTATATAATAAATATCCTTTGTTGGTTTTGAAGTTCGGTTTTTCTTTTCACTACTGATCTTTTTCCACTTGCAAATAACCTTTACTTCCTTTCCTCAAGAGTGCTCCTTATGCATTTCTCATTGAGTACTTAACTAGAGTTTTCAAGGTATGAGCAAAGTACTTCGGATCAGAGGAATTGAAACAGCAACTTGGATCAGCAACTCCGGAGAATAGGTACTAGAGCGAGAGTTCGATTTGCAATAGCAAACCAGTTGAGCGCCAATAATGTAACGGCCAAAAGAGGTGGTAATGTACCTAATTAGAACCACTTTCAATGTTACACCATACACGAAATATCACGTACTTTAAAAGCAGTAATACTTCTTAAATAATTCAAGTTTATCATCCACACACTATAGATTGAGTCTCTATTATATGTTAATATAATAGAGACTCAATAATATTTTAAACACACGAGTGAGTTTACACATTCAATAAAATAATAGTTTGTACATTACAGTACTTATATTCATACGTTAATATTTATACATATATATTCACAATTCAACAAGCAAGACTATCTGTTCACTAGAGACTTCTACTAGAGAGGTTCCAGGTACTTAGAAGTAACTGTCGAGGAACTGTGTCTTTTTCCACTGAATCGAGGGATTATATACTCGTTCAGGGTATGAAAACATACATGTCGGATAGGCTAAGTGAGGTAGGGTGTTGTTATTATAGGGTTGTGCTGACTCGTCGAGTACTTGAGGGACAGGCACAAATAGGTCATGAATATACAGGTAATATATCTATATTTATAAAATCCAATACGGGTAATTTAGTGGTTGTTTATAAAGAGTTATAGGATGATTATTGTTGATAAATATCTTCATTTTTGTGTTCGAAAATGTGTGGACGAATATGTTCGTCATTTCTAAAAATAGACGAAAATATACGTTACAGCTACCTTGAATGCAAATTTTGATCTAAGGAGAAGTGATTAAGTTATTCGGCATGCAGCGTGTGAAGGAGTTAGTTTCTTTATCAGCGTGAAGTAACAAAAAGGTTAAAAACTGTTTTTTTGGCATTGTTTGTTTTCTTTTACTGGGTCACATATGGCATAATTAGGAGAGAATATAAATTTATTGCCATTTTTGTACTGCAAATACCTTAATTTCTGATTCAAATTTACATAGGATCGAATGCATTTTCGTATATCGCTGATTCACTGAATTTTGGCTAGATGTCCGCTACTTTGATCTTAAATCCCAAAATTCTCTTAAAGCTTCCATTTATCTTGGGGCGAAGCAAATTACAGCCCCTAACTGAAAATGATTCTGGAAGGGTATTAACGATTTTTTCAGAAAATTTTTCATATGCTTAAAGATCGAAATCTTATTTTAGTATAGTTGTTTAATTGTTTAGCTTCAATTTTTGAACCTATTTTTTGTGAAAATTTTTTGCATTAAAACTAGTCACTAAAATGGACAGCAATTAAAAGAAAATTTTTCTTGGGTCAAGTCTAATCATTTGCTCCAATTTCAGAAAAATTAACAGTGGGGATTTTTTTTTTCATTTCTAACAGATTACAGTTGTATTGTTGAGACATCTTCATCTTGATCAATGTTTATGTTTGAAATTGCTGGTGTCTATTTGATAAGGTGGTCATTTTTTGGGCTTTTCAAAAAGTTTCAAGTTCTAGACTTGCCGGTGCAAAAAATGGGGCCGAAAATAAAGTCCATTTCTCCGGCTCCTTTTTTTTTAATTTTGACGAAATTTTTGGCCTAATCGTGCTCAATTTGTGCTAATTTGCGCCATTAATTTCAGAATTTGTGCTCACCCCCTTCCTTAGATATAAACAAAAAAGTCGGTGGGGCCTAACCCAGTTAGTATGAAAAATTTTGGGTCAAAATTCAAAGTAGGGGCTAGTTGATACTGTAACGGCCAAAAGAGGTTGGGTTGTACCTGGTAACGACCTCTTTTGGGGAGTACACCATACACGAAATACCACGTACTTCAAAGTAGTAATATTTCTAAAATAGATTCAGTTTAGACATCCACAAACTATAGTGGACCTTAACATTTGTTTGAGACTCAATAATATTTAAACACATCAGTGAGTTAACACATTTAATATGTTAATACGTTGTACATACAGTACATATTTCTACGTTAATATTAATACATATTCAATCACAATTCAACAAGCAAGACTATCTGTTCACCAGAGACTTCTACAAGAGAGGTTCCAGGTACTTAGAAGTAGCTGTTGGAAGACTGCACTAAACTGAACAGAACTGAACAACTATACAACTGAATCGAGGGATTATATACTCGTTCAGGGTATGAAAACGTACGTGTCGGATAGGTAAAGTGAGGTAGGGTGTTGTTATTATAGGGTTGTGCTGACTCGTCGAGTACTCGAGGGACAGGTACAACTAGGTCATAAATATACAGAATGTATATCTGTATATGTAAAATTAAATACGAATAGTTTGGTGGTTGTTTACAAAGAGTTATAGGCAGGTAATTGTTGACAAATATCTACATTTTTGGTATTCGAAAATGAGTGAACAAATATGTTCGTCATTTCTAAAAATAGACGAAAATATACGTTACAGATACATTGAACCACAAATATTTTTCCTAGAGAATGATTTTCAAAATTTTAATTCACAGTACAAATTAGCACAAATTAAACACAATTATCTAGCAAAGTTCCGTTTCAAAATTCGAAATGGGGGGACTGACACATACATTTTTGAGGCCCCTATCTTTGTAAGTAAATGAGCACAAATTCTAAAATTAACTGCACAAATTAGCGCAAATTAAGCACAATTAGTATACAAAGTTTAGAGTAGAAATTCGAAATGGGGGGCTAGAATTTCTCCAGCCCTCAGACTCTTTTGTTTATATCTAAGGAAGGGGGTGAGCACAAATTCTGAAATTTAAAAAGGGGGCCCGGAGAAATGGACTAGGGAAAATACAGGAGTAGTCGGTTTAGTTTTGTTGTTCTCATTTAGACATTTATGCGTGAAGGAGACAGATGGGTACTGGAAAGAAACTCGAACACGTATATCTTCCGTTTGTGGACAAAATTGTTTGGAAATTGGTTGATAAGACAGAAAAAAAGGACAACTTAAGATTGTTAATTGTCTTGAAAAGTTTTTCAAAATTGTTTAGTATTTTGTAATTGTATTTGTAGATTGTTTATTTAGCCCCTGACGTTCATAAATTTGAAATTCTACTACTTCAGCTATATTTTCTCTTCCGTTCTTTCATATTCATGAAATATTCGATGAAAATTCATTACCAACATCAAGAAGTTGAAAATTACGTTTTCTTTGTAAAAAAGGCTTTCGTATTTTAAATTAGTTCGGAGAGAAAGATTGACGACCCATTCTACCAATCTTTGTTAAAGCAAAACAAAGAAATGGACTCGAACTTTGTTACATTTTTCTCAATTTTCAAAAATAAAAAAATGCAAAGTTTTTATTGCTTGCAATCAAGAGTTTTTCTTTGCTTTATTTGTTTTTACTCTCGTTTTCTTTTGTATTTTATATTCAATGATTTTTTTTGTGCGTTAGTTTGCGCAATTATTTTTGACGATTATACGCTGAATCTTTGAGTAGCGAATTTTAATGCCGAACCTTTGTTTTCAGCATCCCATTTATCGCGAAGTCCAGTGTTGGTGGCTTTTAAAATATAATTTATGTAAATGTTAAAATTGCCAGTCTAATTTCGATTAACCTTTTATTCGCGCCTGCAATGAAATAAATTGTACGATATTTATGCGGTGTTTTGGGTACTTACAACAGAATTTTTAGTTGTGCTTTTCTTGCCTACTCTTGTGTTACTTTTTTTTCTTTCTTTTTTTTGTCAATTTATCAGGTACGACTTTTTATTAATAAAAATCCTCTTTTTACAGTAAGAAAAATATGATGCCGGCTTTTTTTTCTTTCTGGTTCATTATTTCCTTCGTTAAAAAACTCCGTGAAAAATTAATGTTTCATTCTCACGTACTTATATACTCGGTGAAAATTAATTAAACTTAATAATTGTAACGATAAATCAGCAACTGCTACTAAAACAAAAAATAAAAAAAATAAAATAAAATGAAAGTAATTAATTTTGTTTTATGGAGCACAAAAATCAAAGGATCGTTTTTACAGAAAGAAAATTCGATTTCGTATTTAACCTTTATTGTACTTACGTCATAATTAGACGATCGAACAGAATCAGCGAAATTATTTTTTCGATTAGGCTTATCTTTACTGTTTTTTGTCGTATTTAAGTGAAAAATTTGAGATCATTTCACTCTGCCGTTTAAAAGAAATTAAGAGAAAGGAGGCAAAAAAAAAAAGATGAAGAGAGAAAGAGGGCAGGGCTCAAAATATACCTTTTATGTCTTATCGCTAGTCTCACTCGCATTTACCTTCACTCTTGTCCTCTCCTCGTTCTTTTACTCCAACATGTTTTTTTTTTTTTTTTTTTTTTTATGCCCTCAACGGTATAGGTAGAGTAAAAATTTTCTAGGTTGGTGAAGAAAACGGGTATTAAAGCTTCGACTTAATTTCGAAAAAATCTAAATTGCACGTTTCAAGAGGAGGCGTAGGTGTTTCAGCAACACCGGAACGAGTAGATGAGGGCATTGTGTCGTTTCGACAATGGAAAATCATTTTCCTTTTATTCCTACCACTGCCCCCTCCCCTTCGAACCATCATGAATTTGTGATGAAAATTGGAGTCAGTTTTCTTCTAGAAAAATCCATCCGTTGTCAAGTACAGTAGCGCCAATTGAATGTTTTTGGTTCGAATTTTCAAATCAGTATTGCATGGAGCTCATATTACGTACTTGTCTTCACGACCACGTTGAATTGTTTTTAATTATACCGAACTGCTCGAGTATCTGGGTGGCGACTGAGTGAATGGGTTGAAATGATAAGTCCGAGATCTTGAATAAAAAAAGTAATAATTATAAGTATACGGTTTCTTGTGTCGTACGATGTTTATGATGCATCGAAATTTTAAACAACAAACTACTGGATGCAAATCGGAGGGAGATGAATCGCTTGGCTCTCTTTATCTTCGTAATTCGTTTATTTTTTATTTTTTATTTTTTATTTTTTGTTTTCCCTTTAAAGGAGATTGTATGTATCATTGGATCATAGTGCCATTAGGTAGAGAATCAAAAGTTCAATTTGCGTTTCAAAACATTCGATTTGTTGTTAGAATGTTCTTTCAAAGAATTACGAGGTTCCGTCTCGATACACTTACTTTGTGCCAGCACTTGCATTGTATTTTATGAATTTCAAATTTATGAACTTGAATGTCTTGTACAGAAGATGTTGGTAAATCAATGAGTTTTCGTGAAGAAATTTCACTTATGAAAGCTGGTTTAGCTAATGTCGGACTCTGCTGAGTGATGGGTAGTCTTTAATGGGGATACCTATGTCTGTATGGGAGGATCGAAATTTATCAGCATAAAATTGTATATTGTGTAACAAGTATATAAAATAACCCACTAGCACTTGTTACATACCTTACTTTTTGCAACTAATGCAAAAAAAACATTGCAACTGCTTACTTGCCTTCTAAAAATAAAAAGTTCAAAAATCTATAAAATGATATGTACAAACACACAAAAACGGCAGGTTTTCCATTATTTTGGGTTTTTTTGTTCGTTTATTTTCAAACAGCTATTGATGATTAAATAGCATATTGTACAACAAGTGCGAGGTGTGAGCTACTTTTTTACCGTGTGTGAAGAATTTGCAGATGAGCCGAAGGCGAGTATAGTAACAACTCTCACTCCCAATAAAAAAAAATTCATAAAGGAAATAAAGTTTGGAAATTATAGCTAAAAAAAACAACAAAAACGGCAAGTTTTCCATTATTTTGCATTTTTTGTTCGTTTATTTTCAAGCAGCTAAGAATAATTAATAAAATATAAAGAAAGTAGTTTCAAGTAAATTTTTTCCTCTTTCTAGCAAAACTAATCTCAGATTTATAGTTTAAACAGGGGCTGAGGAATCATTGAGTAAAAGAAAAGAGGTTTCTGGATTTAAAAAAAAAATTTTTTTCCATTTATTTGTGTTTTTTTTTCATTTGTTTATTTTCAACTTGTTAAAAACGATTAAAAAATTAAACAAAAACTAAATTCAGGTGAATTTTTTCCACTTTTCATAGATACCATTTTCAGCTCTCTAGCTTAAATAGCGACTGAGGAATCATTGAGGGAAAGAGGAGGTTTCTAGATTTCAAAATATGGCAAATTTCTCATTAATTTGCATTTTTTTCGTTTATTTGTATCAAATAGCTAAAGATAATTATTAGAAAATTATATGGAAATTTTTTAAATTTTATCCGCTTTCGATCATTACAAATTCCAGCTCTCTAATTTAATTAGATGCTGATGAATCTTTAGAGACTTTTTTTTTTTAATTTGAAATGTTATGTTTAATTGAATTGGCCACTTGACGAAGTGTTCTTCACGAAATAACTAAATAATAATATCAAAATGATTATATATTCGAATATTTTAAACCCTGTCGCACAGGATTGGGATGCGCAAGAGTGTAAAGTACTTCACACACTCTTGTAAAATTATCGTCTACTCCACAGGCCAAAAATTCGTTTGTTTATATTCGCTGTACATGCATGTAAAATTCGTTCTTTTGTGCATGTGTTGCAAAAAATAATTTTTGTATTCTTTTAAGGTGTGTGAGTGACGTGGCATGCAAAGCATTTGGGTAACCTAGAAAAATCTCTATATTGAGTGTTTCAGACAGTTTCGTAAGATTTTAATTCATTCTTATGTAGGTTAGGTCGTCAACTGAATATTTACGTGTGAAAAAAGGTGATGTATGTTCGTTTAATTCCAATGTGTAGGAGAGAGAAAGGAATTTATGTTTAACCCTTAATTACGTCAATTTTTTTTATGCAAGCTAATTTGATAGCTTTTCAGTTTTAATTTTGTTTTTAATCAACTGTCGATAAAAACTTTTCGCAGTTTCAGAAAATAGAGTACCGGACATGACTCTCAGAATTACTTGAAATTAATGGGAGAGATAGTCTAAGGCCTGTGAATGAAAGTTCTGAAATTTTTTTTGAAAAATATTAAATAGAAAGGAAGATATAAGATGTCAAAGTTGCGCTGCACCAAAAACGGTACCTTGATGCGCACCCTGTTGTTGTGATGTCATAGAATTGACGTTTTTGTATTTTGCATTATCTGAGGTTGCTGGTTTCAATACATCTCATTAATACTTCATTTTTAAGTAGGTTTTTGGTGAAAATTTACTGAATAAAATTGACTTTAAAAAATGACTTTGAAAAAAGGGTGGGCGCCCATTTCAATTCAGGACCCAAGAAAACTTTTGGCACAGAAAGCTCAAAGTCTAAATTATCACCTAAGTAAATAAGATTCAATAAGTTTGGGTTTCTATCTGTATTTATTTTTTGTACTTCCCACTGAGGTAGAAAGTTGAAAATTGGTATGAGGGTGCTTGAGTATCACATCTAATTTTTTTTTTTGAAATCTCAAAAATTAGAAAGGGGCAGCCGATAAGGGCCAAAAATTCATTTTCTTGGAACTTTCAACATATATACACTGAAATTATCCAACTCAACTCAAAGGTGATATAATATTGTTTGTTTATGCCTTAAAAAAAATATTTTTTGAGGTACTGAGTTCAAATTGGACCTTAATTTTTTTAATTTGATCAATATTTTGACCTAAAGGGACTCATAAAAGGGCCCAATTTTTTTTTTTTTAATATTATTATGTAATACATCATTTGTAATGTTTCTTGAGGTGCTGAGTTCAAATTTGACATTATTTTATTAATTTGACTCATTTTTGACCCCAAGGATCAAAATGAGGGGAAATTTTGAATTTGACATAATTTCTTAGTTTTACCCATTATGTGATCCCACAGGGGTTCTGAAAGGGGATAATTTTGAATTTCCCTATTATATTGTGTGATACATTGTTGGTAATTTTTTTAGACTTGAAGTTTTATTTTGACATGTATTTCTTCATTCAACTCATTATAATGCGATCCAAAGTAGTTCAGATATAACTAGCTAATTTTAGCTTTTCACATTTTATCGTATGATATATTTTTTATAATGTTTTACAAGTTTTTGAGTACAAATACAAAAATCTTATTTTTCTTACAAGTAAGCTGGGTAAGTGGTTTTACTGAATTTTGTTGTTTTTTGTTGGTCTCAAAAAACATGGGCATCCAATACCTAATAAATCACTCAATAATAAGGGAAGATATAATTGAAATCCCTTTTTTGGGGCCACAGGAAGAAAAAAAGTAGTTCAATCTAAAAATGGATTGTAAATATAATCTCAGTGCCTCACAAAACATTATTTATGGTGTATCACTTAATAATATCTAAAAATGTTATTTGAACCCCCTGTTTAGGGTCACAGGGGGTCAATGAGGTGTTTGATTTAAAAATAGATTGCAAATCTAAACTCAGCGCCTCAAAAAATATTATTAATGATATATCACTCAATAATATCTAAGCATAGTATCTCAACCACCTATTTGGGGTGACAGGGGACTCAATAAGGGGTTTGATAAAAATGGATTGCAAATCTAAACTCAGCACCTCAAGAAATATTATTAATAATATACCACTCAATAATATCTAAGAATATTATCTCAACCTCCTGTTTGGGGTCACAGGGGACTCAATGAGGGGTTTGATCAAAAAATGGATTGCAAATCTAAACCCAGCGTCTCAAAAAACATTATTAATGATATATCACTCAATAATATCAAATAATATTATCTTAACCCCCTGTTTGAGGTCACAGGGGGGCCAAGGAGGGGTTTAATCTAAAAATAGATTATAAATGTAAACTCAGAGCCTCAAGAAACAATATTATCGATGTATCACTCAATAACGTCCTAGAATATTATTTTAATTCCATTTCTTGGGCTACAGGGGGCTAAATGAAGGGTTAAATCTAAAAATGGGTTGCAAATATGAACTCAGCCCTCAAAGTAAATAACTCTCCAGGCACCACCAAAAATTTTTTCCAAGGCTGTGCTCTAATATAAAAACAAATAAGAAATAATTGGTTTTTGATTTTCTTAGTTTTTATTCTTTTTCAATGTTTTGAATTTTTCTATAAATAAGAGGGTGGGGGTGCAAGTGCACATCTTTTCATCCCCTCCCTCACAGTCACCATGAACTATCTAAATTGATGAGCTTAATTAAACCAATGTTCAAACACAGGAGAGTGAGAAATGAATGAATGAGAAATCTGTGAAAGAGGTGAAAAGTTTGCTGATGTGTCAATTCTATGACATCACACCCACTGCTCAAAAAATATCACATCGTTTTTTGACAACTCAACTTTACCATTAATTTTCTCCCATTCTATCATACCAATTTTAATGAGGTTTTCACTGATATTTTTTTTTTTTTTTAAAGAATTTGAAAATATGTTTACTGAAAATCATGTCCGGTACCCTATTATAGCTTTGACCCTGGGCGTGGACGCATTTTCAAAGCATCGTTGCTTTGTAATTAGAGAATTGTTTTCCTATTGGTATATGATAATTATTATTTTTTAACGGGCCGAGACATTGAAATAGAAACGATTTTTAAAAGAGAAGCTGGAGCAACTATAACCTGACACTTGAAAGATGGCGTTTCACTTTTCGTTAAGGGATATCAGTTTTTATCTAAATAATGCACCATATTCATGTCATAAAGATAAGATGACATTTTAGAAATAAAGAAGTCGTATGCAATTATATCGAATCGAAATTGTAAGGTTTTGGTTTGTTAAACATTATGACTTTTTGCGAGTTTTGTGATCAACAAAATTATCGTTTTATTTCTTCATAATTACAATAATAATTCGAAGAAAACTAAAATTGCTTGGGCGAGACTCCATAAACTATTCAGAATTTATGAAGTACGTGAAAATTAAAAACAAATAACGAACTGTGTTGTTTCACCAAACGAGTTCCTTGGATTTGCCTTTCGGAGTGGTTGTTTCAGAAAAGGCTTTGACAGCAATTTTACATATTCGTGACGTCACTTCGTTGTAATGAAAATTCGAAGCTTCTTCATTCGCTTTTTGGAAAGTACCTACTCCGAAAATCTAAAACATTTCCCGTACAGTTGTGACGACACTGTGCTCGCATGGTCTCGAGGTACATCGCTCTTCTGACGGTCTGCGTCTGTAAATATTCTTGTTTGTGAAATAAGGGAAAAGTAGATTTTTTTTATCCTTTTTTAATCTCCGAATGGGTGACCTAATGCGTGTAAAATGTTAGCCGTCAGCGTGGCCAACTATCGTTTCGCGTGGAAAAACGAAAAACTCGTGCGGTCGGGAAAAATTCCCAAACGACCCAACAAGCGACCCAAACGCACCACCAATTTAGGCGCGCCACTAAAATACCGAACACAAATTTTCAACAAGTGTACGATTGCAGGTCTGCCAACCCGCGTGCCCGCCCGCCCGCCCATCAACGTGCCATTTTACCGCCGCTCGCTCGCCTCCCCACCTTCACCTTCCCATCGCGTAGGTCGCACGGGTGCCGATAATGGAAATTTGAAACTTTCCTCCAATCAGCGGGGTACCCTACCCGACCCGTTTTTCACGCAAAAGTGGATCCGAATTCGCGTGTAGGTAACCGTTTCGAGTCCAATAACGACGAAATTGAATTTTGGCGTAATATCGGCTATTATTCGGGTACCTTTTCACCGTCTGCGATAATCGTCCGCCACTAAATAAATTAGCTTATCGACGACTGCGGCAATGTGTCGGGTAGTTTTTTGAGAACGTTATCAGTTTTATTTGCATTTTTTAAGATAACAGTGAAGTGTAAGCCAAAGCTCTTGGAAATTCAGCTAGTTAGTCTTTAGCCACATACTCGTCATATTCCAAGATGATCGACCTCAATTGAGTCTACAGCTGCAACCACTTAGCTCGTGGCAAGTTTGTCACTCGCTGGCCAAGGCTAAGTTCGGCGTGGCTGACTTTTGTATTGGCCTCCTTCTGGAGTTCGGTAATTGACAAATACAGATTTGGGGTGGTATTTGGTTACAATTACATGAAAGCGGTTGTGCCAACCTTCGCTAACATTGTTCATTTTATGAGAGTTGGCACAAACAGCCAAATATTGATTCTATATAGAAGGGAGTATTTTGTTGGTACATGCCGGCGTCGCCCTAGTCTGGGATGACCAAGCACATATGTTTCTTTAAAGTACTCCAGTACTGGCAGCATTTCATTTGGAGCATCTTAGAACAAGACTTTGAAAGTAGATAGAACATGTGCTAAAGGAACATACGCTAATGCTAATAACATATGGGTAAATGTTTTGATGCTGCGATTTTCGGGGTCAATGTATCCCTGCTGCAGGCCTTCAGCTTGAATCTTTCTGTAAAGAAACTGGCCTAAATGAAAAAAACAACAAGAGACTGGTACATCTGGAAAAACTTCTTCAAAGGCATTAATGATACTTTTTTCAAAATCACACATGTCAAAGAGTGCTGCAAATTGTCTTTCTCATCACCTTTCATTGTGGTAGCTGACTCAGCACATCTGATGGCACATCTGTTGACTCATTGCAGAGTAATTACACCAGTGGCTGCTCAGGGTGTTCCTCAGCCTTGCATTTGATATGGTGCAGCACAACTTTAGGTTGGCACTGCCCTTTGCTTGGAAGTGAGTATGTGGTGAATCTGAAAGACCTTTAATGACCACGATCCCATCTTCAGTACCAGCAGCAGCTCTTCTTATGGCATGAGCAGTACATTCTTCCGATCTGACCTTTTGTCAGTCCCAATATACATGCATATAGCGCTGGCACTATTGTACATGCATAAATCCTTCAATGATCAACTTTAGTCCAATTATTTTAGCCATTATCACTCGTACGTTACTTAATCAAGTACAACACAGAGGATATGGCAATTTATTTTTTTTCTATAACACTTTCAATGTTGAAAACATTTACTTCTCCACTACACTGTGGTACCTCATAATGAAGACAATCTGAGACTGAAATACTGAAAAAAAATCTCGGTGGTAATTTTTACCATTTATATGAGAAAACTTGGACAGTTCAAGATTTATAGTAGATATTACCAAAAAAACAGTAAATACTACAAACACTAAGAATATTTAAAATAACTCGTGAATTGTTCCTGTTTTCATATAAAAAATAGTAAAAATTATTATTCATTTTTTTCAGTGCACAAACTATACTTAAAAGTAAATAGTACAATCAGGAATAAATTTCTGAAGCCATTTACCCTACAAAGCAAAGCCGGACAACAATTATTTAAGGTAAAAAAAATTCAGGGAAATGTCTTGTCAGGGAAATAGCTTCAGGAAATTGGGTGTCAGGTAAATGGATTCGGGGAAAAAAATTTCGAGTGAATATCTTTTCGGGGAAATGGACTATCGGACAGTTGGATTCGGGTAACTGTCTTGAAACTGCGGCAATGCCATTTAGTTTTCGCCAAGTACCAGGGCGTATGGTACCCTCCATCTTATCGTACGTGCGACTCCATGCTCAAAGAGTCCCATTCTGCCACAAATGACACACTCTTCATACAGTTGCTCGTTTTGAAGTGAAACGTGCCTATCAATTCCAGCCCCTGCCCCGCCCCCGCCTACGTATTCGCGCTTTTACTCCCCTTCGCCGCCCAAAAGCGTTCTCTGTTTTTCTTCGCGCTTCGCTTGCCACCTATTAGTATGCCGCCCTCCTAAACGTACTGCGAACGACTCTAATGCATTTTTTTCGCACCGATGGTTTCACACCTGCAAGTCGGGTAGATTTAGAGGTTGTCGTTGACGATGGCGAGGGAATGGGGCTGGAAATGGTGACTGAAATCTACGTGCGGACGAACATCGAAACTTCGAATGCCACTCCGCCGCCGTATCTTTCGCCCGTCCAGGAATTAAAAACCACGCAATACCTTGTAGTTGCTGCCGCCGACGTTACTGCTACCGCTGCGTGTGCTTACAAAATTTTCAATTTTCTAGCTTAGAAGTGCTTTAGGAGAAGGGGGACGACTGAACAGGTATGCGTACGTTATAATGGGTGCTCCACATGTGTACGCGCAACATGGGCATCTATTGATTGGAATTATTATGGTAACATATCCGTTTCCATGAAGGGAATGTTCATTAATGTGTTCACACTCATCCGCCGCTGATTTGTGTTCTTCTTCTAATGCATCGAAACTGTTTTCAGAATTCGCAATTTTGGTTTTAGTCTCTCTTATTATCGTAAGAGTGTTTTATAAAATATTTACTTCCCTTGTGTGGACAATATTGTAGCAACTCGGGAATTTTTCCGCCAGTTGTTAACTTTTCAGTTCATTGAAACCTGAAAGTTTATTTCTGATTCACGGCAACAGATAAGGATTCAGCTGTTGCAAAAAATATTTGAGTGCTGCATGTTATCTGTGCTACTGTAATATGCCATAATAAGGCCTATATTCATAAACGTCACTTTAACCTCATTTGGCTTAAACTTCACTTAAAAATGACTTTTGGCATAATTTTGTATTTAAGAGTGTGGTAACATTTTATTTTTACATTGGAACTCTCATAAGAGATACAATGTTCCTATATTTTTATGTACGAAATTGTGCAAAAAACTTTTTTAAAGTGAAATTTAAGTGAAGGGAGGTTAAAGTGACGTTTGTGAATATGGGCTAAGTTGCCGTTTCTGTATGAAGGGCTCAGACGGCATGGAACGTAGTTTCTAAAAATAATTTTCGCCTAAAATTAGAGGTAAAATTACTTTTTTGTAGCAATAAAAGTTGCGAGAATACTGGGTTTCTCAGAATTGTTATAATTTTCTTTTCTATTGGACTTTGGCAATGGAATCATTTTACTCGGTATCTGCAGATTATTCGAGTGTAGATGTCATGTGAGAGAAAGAGTTGGCTGGGATCCGGTGGCTAATGGTTTCCTAACATGAATTTTTCAATTACATTTGAAAGCATCAATTGAATCAAATTGAAATTACCGTCATTTTGGGTTGGTCGCAAACCCGTAATCTATTGATTGTCATACTGAGCTCCGTATCATTACGCCACGTAGACACAACATGAAGTCTGCTTTGACCATACGTGCAGTACTACATGGACTGCTCATACTGATGAAAACGCGAAAAAAACATTAGAGGTATGAGGAAAGGAAATTAAGGAATGATTGTGCTGGAAACGGGGAAATTAGCCAACTAGTGCTTGAGAATGAGTGAAAACGCCATTACCTGATTTTCCATGCAGGTGTCTGTTTTATTTTTGCTATCTTCCCATACACAAAAAATTTCCCGTGTATTTTGGCGATATGAATTTATGATTATTATGCAAATTGTCATTATTGGTCGTGACATTAAAAACTTTAATGGTCCCCCTGCATGAAATATCGCTAAAAAAAATTCGAGGTGCAGATTTATCCGCTTAATTCCTCCTAGATACGCTACTAATTTATTTCATTCCAAAGTTTTTTGTAAAAACTAAAGCCAATTTCTGTATAGAAAAATTCGTGAAAATATTGATTTTAGTAGCCTGCTATCAAAGAAAGTATCAATGAGAAAACAGATGGTGATGGTGCTGCTGAGGCCTATAAACTATTTTTATTGTCTGAAAATGAAATAAATTGTTTTTTTAATATTATACATATGTAGGGTAAATGTACCGATTATGGGGTATGTACCAAATATGGGATACCTATCATTGTTTCCTTTAAAATATTAACGCATATTGAGGATAATTTGTTGGACTGTTTTATTGTACCAATCCACAAAAACATTCGAAAGAACACGCCTGAAACGATTTTTCCTCTCTTTTTGATTTTTATCACTGTTCAGTTAAATTTTTTGGAATTTTTCATAACTTTTGGACAAAATACCAATCGATATTTTGTAATATGATCAATTTAAACGGAAATTTGAACATTCGGCTTTTATTTTCAAGTATTTTCAGTCATGTAAGTTGATTCATTTAATTTCAGGAATTTCTTATTTTTATCACATCAAAATTGGGATGATGAACCTAATATGAGGTACCAATTATTTTTGTTCAAAATAACAAATCATTGAATCAGAATGTTGTAAGTGGCATTTGTAACATTTGTAAGACAGAATAATTAAGTAATTTTTGTAACTCTAATTTTCACATTTTACATGAATTCTATAAGGTGGTACTCCATATTAGGTATGTGTAGTATATTTGTAATATATGTACCCCATGTTAGGAAAGAAGGTACCTCATTTTGGGAACAACTTCTGTGAGGTCATTATTTTGAGATATGTGAAAATAAAGTTCATGTAAAATGAAAGATTGGTTACGTAGATCTTTTTAATGTTACAAACAATAACATCATGATGTAACGTCATAAAAGAGTGGTAATTATGTGGAGTTTGACTCTTTTGTGGATTAAACTTTACACAAGTATATTAATATTCGAAAGCAGTATTAATATCTTTTAATAAAATAATTTATCATCCACACTCGTATGGTGAACATTAACTTATCTCGAACAAAACTCTATATAAAATAATTCAATCACAAATAATATTTTGACACTTTACTATTTTTCACAATACAATTTCAAGAACAATGTTGAGAATATTACTCGAACAGAGTTTATTAAAAAGTGTGTCATACTCTAAGAGAAATTATGATAAAGCGTGTCTTATTCTCTTTGAAACAAGAGTTTATATACATTTTCAGGGATATGTTTTTACACTGTGATTAGTGTGTAGTGGTAATACATGAAATGGAGGGATTCGTATATTCGAGAGACCAGTGTAAATGAAGTCACTAAATACCATTAGGTATAGGCTTGTGTATACTGTAATTTTTAAACAATAAGAAAGAAGATAAATTTGAGAAGAAAGAAAAAGAAGAGTCAATGGAATTCAGGGATATTGTTACAAAAATGAAATAATATCGCTTGTGTACGAATATAGTCGTCTGTAATTTTTATGGTCAACTATATGCATTACACAAGGACTATTGATCTTAATTCCTTCATAAATTTTGATTTAGATTGATTTTTCTAATTGTTAAGTAGCTATTCAGTTTTAAAGTTATGTTCCATATTTGATACATTTACCCTGTATCAGGGGCCAAGCAATAGGGGAGTGGGGGTGTGACCTCCTCCTTGGGCCAAGCTGTTGTAAAAATTGAAAAAGGATGTAACTTTTTTGTTTTGCTCTTCCACTGACCCAGCTGACATTTTTTTTGGAATTTTTTTGGCAAAAATTGTAACTTTTTCGAGTGTGTTATAAAAATTGACTGGTTACATCCCCCCAACATCATTTCACGCGGCCCCTGCCCTATACATCGACTAAAATGAAAACTACACCATCACGATCAATATTTTTTTACTGATTTAATCTGCGTTTAGTTTGGCTTTATTTTGACATTTCGCATCCCTAATATTAAAATTCTTAGCAGCTAAATATAGTTATTCTCATCTTAGATTATTACTCACGTTTTCAATATTTAAACATGATTTAGCATGTACTTATTATGTAAATAGGACGAACACTTTTCAAGATAACTCAACTGACGTGGCACATGTTCAAGAAAACGAAGATATGTTTGAAAGAAATTTGATAAGCATTGCATGCCGTCTTTCGTGGTGATTATTCTACTTTATGGTTCTGAAGTTAGGTACTGTAAAATAAAATCATATTTCCAAGTTATCAACAAGCCTACTTTCTACTCATTAAAATGCTTGCGTTATCATCAAATTCCCAAAGACAATTCTCGTACAGGTGCAAGCTTCCGCTCAGCTAATTAAATTTGTAATGCGCTAACCAACCCCTCGAATGTCTGCAGCTGCATGAAAGAAGAAGGTTGAAGAAAAAAGTACGCGTATATGTATTGTGTGTTTACTCACATCCGTAGATAAAGTGTGAAACTTAAATACAAAAGTGCAAAGTAACTTTCCGAAAGTACGAAACAGTACGACGTACGAAAGATTGTGGGAGAAAAAATTTAAAATTTCTTACGCCTAATGTGCGTCTGAATGTAAATCGCTACATCCTTGGGCTATGTTATTCTAAAGAAAACTTGCGAAGCTCGCTGCGCAAGAAAAAGTAGATTTTCTTTGTTTAAATCACCAACATTCTTCAAATAAAGTAATATATAAAATATTTATATATTTTGCAAAAAATTACCCATATTTCACAAATACGATGCATACGATAAAATATACTGATTAAGTATCATGTTTTCGAAATAATTTAAGAATGTACCTATCAGAAATTTTTTTTTTTTTGTGAAATGAAAAATTATTCAAAATTCTAATGAGTACAATTTTAGGAGATAATTCGGTGGTTTTCTTTTCTTTCCAGCAGTAACGAGAATTGTGGATTATATAAAAAAAAAAAACACTTATATGGAAAAAAAATCTCCCACATTGCAAAAAGAAGTATGATACAGTTGTTTACCTTCTGGTTACGAAAATATTAACGGAGATTTTAGTATCGGTGTTCAAATCTAATGTATGAAAGCGGGTGGGGGTAGGCGAAAACTAACATGTTACTGATATCGAGTTGTTTTGTGGTTAGAAAGAGTGTTTTTCTCGATGAACCCTAGAAAACGAATTTTTCAGGACCATTATCAGAAGGGTAAAAGATGGAAAATCACACTGAATAGTTAATATGTTGGTAACAAATTGACCAATCAAAACCAAAATTAATATGTCTGATCCTTGTTTAGGAAGTATTGTTTGTACCAAATTTCGTGACTATTGAAAGAGAATTGCAACTTTTATTGAGATGACATGAAAAATTATCGGCTCCAACAACCCCAAAGAATGAACCGTAATAGGAACCAAATTTGGAATCTTATTAGCTATACTTTGCATCAATACCTACACCAAATTTTGTGTCTATAGCTTAAAAATTACCCTTTTAGAGTCATCAATCTGCCAAAACTGCAACAAAATGGCTCCTAACAGACGTACCGTAAAACCTAACCGCACCAAAATTAGTAGATACTGTCCTTGATCTGAATCACTTAGGTATACTAAATTTCAAGCCTATCGATTGAAAATTGCGACCTGTACGTTGTTTAATACAAAATGCATATAAACTGACCTAGCAAACGAATTATACGCCCGATTCAGACCAAAAACAATAGGGTTCTTTCTTAGGTGAATCCAAATACGTATGTGTTTCAAATTGCGAAACCATCATATCAAAATTACGTCTGGAAATTGACAACAACGCAAAAGGTGGTACATATGAAAAAAAAAAGAAAAGAATTTTCAATAATAGCGCCTAAATGCTCAGAAGATCATGAAACGAAAAACGTACCCACTCCCACCCCTGAGTCCGAATACTCGGACAATTTTAATAAGTAGATTTTTTTTTATAAATCTACTTAATAACTCGTTCAAGAGATTTCGTTTTGTTATACGCCCTTCGTCCTCCGCCTTTCATTGGCCCCCACTCACAAAAAACACTCATATTTTGGTATTCATAGCGCCAAACCCTCTCTTGCTCGTGAAACTTTCGGCTGTACTTTGTCGTAGGATATACACGAAAGAAAAAAAAAGTGCGGAAAAAATTCATTTTAGGTCGTTTTTCCTTTACACGCTTCTAATGAGGCGTGAATTCGACTTGCACACTCGTGACTGAAATTATACCATCAGAAGTTTTTCCTCTGGAAACCCACTCCCCTCCTACTCCTCTTTCTCGTTCTCTCGCTGGAATAGTCGAAATTACTAAAAACGGTTAACCTATTCTGCGTTAGGTATTTTATGTAAGCGTATAAATGCGAAAAATTTTATTTCGGACCCTTCTTTTCTCGCCCAAGTTAACTCACTTTCGTCTCATTTCATCTGCTCGGTTTCCTCGCTCTCCCTACCCCCACCCGTCAATCCCTTTACTAGTATTTACCATAAAAAACTAATTAAATTTGCGTGCGTGGCTTTTGAATTTCGTTATGAGGAATTTTACGTTACAATTTCATTTTGATTGGCAATTTTAATGCAGACGTTGTTGTTGTACCTCGAGTTCGAATCCGCTGAAGTCTTTTTTGGGGGAAGGAGGTTTACCAAGTTCTTGCTGTGCTTTATGAAAGTTATTGAGAATAAAGAAATTTATTCAGCTTGGGAAATAACTGCCATTTATGCAATAGGTTCAAAAGAAAGTTAGAATAAGAAACCATTGATATTCTGGACGACATATACTTATATACAAGATTCTTTGAAATTCCGCTGATTTCCGTAAATTTCACGTACAACGCAGCTAGAAAGTATTACAAAAATATTTGTTTTTGACACAATTCACTCGAGATTTCTCGTAAAGTATTTCAAAAATAGCTGAAAATTAAAGAATGGTATAAATTCACGTAAATTCTTTGGATTTAAAATCTTAGTGCGGATCATTACAGCGGACAATCGAGGTTCACTGTTTATTACATTCGTCAATGATAAGGAATTCAATCGTTAAACCAGTTCAAAAACATTGAAAAAATTTTGACATTTGAGTAATTTTGTTACTATATTTCTGTGACTGAATTGAAAAAATTTGAATTACAAACTTTTTGTAAAATTTAATTATTTTAATTTATTCATATTGAAAAATTCTTGGTAAAGCTGTGAAATTTGTTTAATATTGAAATTTTTTTTCACCTCCTAAAATGTTGAAAGTGTGTCCATTTTAAAGAAAATAAATTATCAAATGACTATAAGTTTCAACTACCTACTAAATGAGTTAAAATGTAGCAAAAATTGTGGAGGTAATTTTGTTTGAGTTCTTCCTATAATTCCCATTACATTGTGTAGTTGTATTTTTCAATTTTTTTGATGTATAAACATCTTAACACTTGGTCTAGTACTCTAGTAAGGGTTAAAATGAGAAGTACGATTGTAGCTCGTATGTCTTACAATATTGTAACTGCTGACATGTAGGAGTGTGGTTGTGAGCGTGCACAATGTGTACGCTCACAACCACACTATTATGCTTACATATCAATCTTTCATGAGTCCTCATTAAAACTCGCTCTTTTTTTTCTTTTTTTTTGAGAAAATTTTCTATTTGAAAAAAATGAATGCAGACCCTCATTTTTTGAAATATTGCAAAAAATCTGTGATAAAACCCTGCTATTTGTTCTGCTAAATACTTTTAATTTTTTTTTCTTTTTATTTTATTAAATTTTCTTTTTACTTTTTTGGTTAAGAAAATCTACATTTTCTATCATGGCTTGCTATGTAGGGGTAGCAGAGTTTTTTGATGTGTAAACATCTTAGCGCTTGGTGTCTATGATAGGGGCCGAGCATTACAATCATCAGATTTGCATAACTGTAACTCTTACAATTGTAACTTTCATTCGTGTGTGTTACATGATATGTAGGTGTATTGTTGTGTGTGTGCGTAATGCATTGTTCACACACACACACACACACAACCACACTATTTTATGTTTGCACATCAATCCTTCGTGTATATGCTCTAGTGGAACTCGAGGCTTTTTTTAAAATTTTTCTTTCAAGGATGCATTAGACTGCCGCTATTAGACAATCTTACACTAAACTGAAATTAACGTTTTTTTTAGCTGAGGTGGGTTTCCTCCCATTAAATGCGTTTCTGAATTAAAATACTCATGATCAGAAGTCATCCCTGAACACTAACCATGTAAGAAAGTCATTGGATTTATCTAAACAGCCGATCTTTCATCTATTTTACTTCCTGGTTCAACAATAATCATTCAGCTACTTATTTTAGAAAAAATTAGGCAAATTGATTGAATTAATATATATTATTTAAATACCGCATTATTTATAGGTATGCTTGAATATTCGCAAATAGATTTTTATTTTTCATTCAATAACATACAACGGTTTAATTAAATTTTTTTTTGGTCATTAATATATTGATAATAGAACAAGAAACACCGAATTTGAAAATAATCCGCTGTTTTTCGCAATTCTTACATTCTTTCAAGTAAAAATTTTGCTTATAGACTTTCAGAGATTTTATTACCCCTTTTCTCTCCAGCTTTAGTCTCTATTGGTATTCGATACAAACAGCACCTTTACGTTATTTTTACGTTTTTCGACCTGAACTTTCGATGAGAGGCCAAAATTTTTCCCTACTTTTCCCAAAAATATCACCATTTTTTTTTTTGTATCGCGAATTTATCCGATTTTTTTTCCCTGCTTTGTTTGTATATTGTTGGAACATTTTTTTCCTCATCCTCATTTCATTCTTTTTCGGTGTTATTTCGTTAAAGTGAATACAAAAGTAAGTTATTGTTCTAAAATACGTTGTTGTTATTGAACAATGGCGAATGATAATGAAAATTTTCGAGTTTATTTTATGAAGTGGGGTTGCCAATCCCTATGAAATAATATCGTCGTAAGTACAGCAAAGCATTATTGTTCGTATTAACCAATGGAGATTGTTTATTGGAATATGGTGTGCATCAATATCGTACGTAGGTAGATATATTGTTTTATTTTTTTTTATTTTTTAGTTTTCTATCAGCTTTTTTACCTTTTACAAGTTTAAAAAAAAAATGAATTGGTTTTTTCTGTGGGTTTTTTATGGAATATCGAAAAGAAGGGAGACTATTTTCAAAGTGAATATTCTAGAGGGGTAAATTCAATGCAGTAACTTGTCAAGTTTTCGCACTAAACCAAATAATTTTCGATTCTGTTGAGAAAGTCATCAGCTTATGATGCTTCTTAACTTTGTAGATCATATCTTGCATTATGGAAGCGAATAAAGCTGATTATTTATTTCAATTTATTATCTTTAATGGAAGAACTATCGAAATTACTGGACATTTTAAGTGTAAATTATTCGGGGCTTCGTCAAAGGCTACTCTTATGACAAAACAAAAAAACTTAAATTGTATTCTGTAGGAGAAAAATAGATAAAATTTTCGAGTAATGACCTTGATTATAGGAGAGTCTACCTTGAAATTTCCTTCCTTCCTCTTTCTCGGCATATCACAATTATTAAAATCTTCGAAAATGAAATTTCAATAAAATAACGAAATAATTCTTTAGCTAACGCTTAATAAACTTTTTGTGTAAATAAATGTGATTAGGTATAGTTGACATTCAATTTGGGCACAGCATTGTACCAATGACGCTGCTATGGTTGAAAAAACTGGAAAAATTCAAAAATGTCCAGAAAATTTTAAATTTTAAATTAATTATTTTCTAGTCTGAAACGCTATGCGATGCTTCAGATTTAGATAGAATGAATGAATTGACTATACCTACTCACTTAGATCAGAATACATCCAAAATTTTTCAATGAAATTTTATTTCCTCTTAATTTCTGTCGAGATGATTATGAAAATGAAATCATCATTTTTTTTTCGGTTGATAAATCCCGAACTATGTCAAAAAATTCATTTTATGTCGAAGAGGATTTTCTCATATTTTTTAAATTTTACCTGGTTGTTGCTTGAAACTCGTGAGCCATTATTCGATATAATGAAAAACGCTATTCCTGAAGTTTTGGTTCTAGACCAGTTCCGATAAAAGTTAGTTCTAACATAAGTTCGTTACCACGAATTTAGCTATGTGTGAAGTGGAAAAACTAAAAAAATTAATATCGCAAATAAAATAATTCAAACAATTATTTTGATAAGATGGAAATGATAAGACGCCCAACAAAACATACGATTGTTTTTTCAGAAGAGTTCTTTTTATTGGTACTAGGGATGAGCTACTACCGAGCAATCTGGTTTGAAAAACCAGGATATTTAAAAGAGTTGGTTCCTAAAACTGCTCCGCTGTGATAAAGTCTGCTCCCTGCTCCTTTCTGCTCCGATGCTCCAAATACCAAAACAAATTTTTCTAATTTTTTTCTGACGGTAGTTTTTGTTATCAGTAGCTAAATTGAGTTCAATTTATATCATTTGCCAATGACATAAGATAACGAGAGAAATCACGAGAGAAATGTTTGATGTAGAGAGCTGAAATTTTTATAAGTTGGTTTAAAATTCTGTGAAAATTTCAATTCAGTCACACATTTCATTTTCAAAATATTGCCTAAATTCCGCCAACTGCTCAATTAGATTGAATCTTTAATATATTTTAATCACTCAATCTGAACAGAATTTCAGAGATACTAAATTTACCTATGTTGTGATGTCCAAAAACGGCATACATCCTGAATATAGGGGTTTGAAATCACTATCAAGGAGTCTTGAGAAATTGTAGAGTCGAAACCACAAGTCAGCTCAAACAATTAGGCCACTAGCCTACCAGCAAAATCCCCTAAGACGTACGTAGTATATCGGGCAATTTTGAGTAGACGAGTTAAATTAGTCGGCTGACCCATCAGTACATTTCACATTTTATTACAGTAAAAGTTACAGTCAAATAACAAGTATATCTGGTCATGCAGTTGTCAAAAATCGTATTGCCATATGGTTTTTTGATGTCCTGTAAACCAACAGATTCCTACTTGATATATTCGTCATTGGAATCAAAAATGGTTTTGAAGTTGAACAGGAATCAGTTCGGCTAACAGTGTCCAATTTTTGAGTAATTTTGGTAAAAACAGTTTATTAAAAGTGACTTGAATGTCAAACTCAAAAGCTGTAGTATATCGTGAATATTATTAAGTATTTATGACAAATGGAAAATATCAACGTATAAAAGGAGACTGACAGTTTACAGTAGAACCCAATTTGTGAACAGTCAAGGAGATTAAGTGTTGGTTCATCGGTGATTGAATTATAATATACATGTCACCACAAAAGTATATAAAAGTCATCGATTAACTTGTTGTAACATCGTAGAATGGGAATTTTATCTTTTGTAGAATTCGATGTACGTATCTGTGGTTTTAACAATAGTGTAATCTTATAATTCTTGAGCCGTTCCTTATAATAAAAATATGTACAATAGCCGTATTTGGTGGTGACATGAAGGGAAGGCCATGGGGTTTCAGATGTCTCAATGTTAAAGATGTATCCGGTTAAAATTTGGCTAAAATCATACCCTTGGTTCTTCAGAATATGGCTGAAATTCTGCAACTAAATTTAGGTCATATTATTTGCATAGGTATTCCATATAATGAGAGATATCGAGAGGAATTATGAGAGAACTGTTAGTTGTAGAGAGCTGAAATTTTCACAGAATTTTCAGCTAACCTACCATAATATCTCATAAACATTTTAGCTTTCTGCTATTAACAATGCTCTCATAATTTCTCTCGATAACTTTCACGGCATGGAATTGAAAATGATGGAATTTCAGCAATATTTTGAAAACAAAACGTGCAAATTTAGCCAAATGTTCATGGAATCGTTTGTCAGCATATTACATACCTCGATGTCTCTATTCTCACCCAGTTTCAATTGATAACTTTGATTGTATTGAAGGGAATAAAGGATACCACTTCTTCGTAGCATGAATATGGATGACAGATACTGCTCAATTCAACATGGTTAGGGTTACACTCATTCTTGGTTCAATGATTTTCATTTTAAATATGATCAAAGCAGTTTTGGAGCAGGAAGCAGATTGAAAAACCAGTTTTCTTGAAAAACCAGGAGCAAGTGAACCACGTTCCAAAAATGAACAATTTTGCCCATCACTAATTGGTACTTACTCGCCAAATTGGGTCAGAAAATTCTGCACTTTTTAATAAAAAAAATTTCTTTGTTGTTACTCAGAAAAATTGAAGAGCCTCTTCAGAAAACCAGTTCGCCACTTTATCAAGGCCCACTTTCTTAATCTTCAAGTAAGGAAATTTATCTGAAAGACAAACTTTGTATACCATTTTCTCAATGCACAGTCAAAGGTAACTGGCTGTTAAACTGCCAGATATCTTATTCGGCGGCAAATCGAACTGGCTGATTTTAAAATTTGCAAAGGTCCGCTATGCGTTGTGAGTGGACTTCCTCAAGAAATTTAGACCAGACAGTTAATAGTCGGAATATTCTTGTTGTAGATCACTACGTCATAATATGAGTGTGTATCTTTGTGAGAGCACTGTGTTTCACGCATTTCACACAATTAAAGTATTTTTTTAATTTCATTATTACATTAATTATCAAAAGAGAAAATTTGATAATTCTATAAAGAATTCTATGTATGATAAAACCAACTCCTTCGTATAATTGTCTTAATTCCACGATTCGCCGCATGCAGAGTATTTTTGGTGTCCATTTTCCAAGTTCTCAGTAATGCTGTCGTAATGTTTTTTTACACTTTTATTATTTTCTCAACTTGGTTGAAACTGTATATCGAATCGAATACTATTTACTTTTGTACTCTCATTTCTCTGTAGGTACATTATATTGTACGCAGATTGTAAATTAAATCCCGAGTGGAAAATTCTCTTCTAATTTTTATATTGGTACGAGTCAGTTGCCGGTGTTGCTGATGGATATTTTTTTATTCCAAATGAAGTTCATTGTTCGAACCTCGTTTGATATTTGACTGTAACGGGAAAACTTTGGTTACTTATTCTCTAAGCCTAGTCGTCTATAGACGATTCTGAAAATTGTTTTCTAAGAAATTTTTCCTAATATATGAGTACAAATCGCATTTCCTTTTAATTTCTCTCACTTTTCATCCTGTGTCAGTGAATGTGACTTGGTGCTCCAACTTTCAGCTTTTCATTATGTATCGGGCACCCCATTCGATATTTTACGATTTTCGCTGAGGTAGTTGCTGAACAAATCGGTGGTTTTGGGTCGTTGTATTGTCGAATTAGTGAAGGTGGAACGGATTTTTGTGGTGAGACGTAAACAGAAAGGAAACCGTTGTATTGGAAAATGCAAATCAATGCTATGTAAGAAAGATAAATTATACTGTTGGTTTGTTACATAGGAACTTTGCCAGAAAGTCGTCTTTTTTTTCTCATCTTCCCTTCTTTGTGTTGTCGCATTTTCTTAACGGAATCGAATGTTCTTCATAATTAGACTGTGTCTGGTATGGATTTAAAATACGACTTTATTTTTTTTTTCTAAATTTTCTTCGTTTAGTTTCCCCATAAAGTTGGAACTACTTTGAAAAAATTATGGTAATAAGTTTTTATCGTTTTTTGAAAATGAAATATTCAGACGATACACCTACAACTTTTTTAACCCTTCCAAGTCATATTTTTCTGTCCTGGATTACGTGTCTTGATCCTTTCTAACCAGGTTTTCTTGGTGCGGTCATGATAATAAGTCAAAAAAAACAAAAATTCGGAAAATAAAGTCAAGAAAATAATTAGCTGGGTAAATTTAAACAAGAAACAATGTGTATTCGTCTCTACTTGAATTACGTTTCTATGAAACAGAGGTTTTCCAATAGTAATGAATAATATTTAGAGAGATGTCTTTCACAGATTCAAAGACTTGAGTCGTATGATAAAGTAGAATGAAAAAAAAAAAATCCATTATGCTCAAGTTTTTATGCACATTTTTTTCTTCTTTTCTCCTTTTTTCCTAATGGAGCAAGCATGTTAAGAAACGTAGAAACAAAACGGAAATGGTTGTATCACAAATAACTAATTTTGTTTTTTATGAAGATAAAAGGTGAGACAATACTGACTTTTTTAAAGCAAAATTTTGCTTCAAACGAGGGGTAATTGGATCATACTATAAGAAAAAATGTGCCAAAAAGACCATTTCAGAAACGTAAAGGAACCGGGTGTAGTCTCAGTTGGTTTCTTCTTGGGTTCGTGATGATGTTTTCAGTTAGTCTTCAGAAACGATTTATCTAATTATTGAAATGTTTTTATCCCAGGTTTACGACTACACAATTACTTTTATGCGGATACTTTTTCCAAACAGGACAAAACTGTTTTACGTGGGAGTGTCTCCTTTCTTATAATCACTAATTTCGAAATAAATTCCTGAAAAAAGAAAATTTTCGACCTCAATCTCTTATAATTACTGTGCATCGTGCAGACTAAATTTTCACTCCAGAAATTTCTATTTTTTGTTCACAATAAATATTGTTCCTGTTTATAAGTACTGACACAATGCTTCTCGCCTTGCCCATCCACATTGTACCGCCTTCTTCAATGACAGTATGTGGGATGTAAATGTCATGACGCAAAAAACAACCTTATTTTCTGTCTTATTGTTTACAGCCACGTTTGTGCATATTAAAGTTGATGATAACTTTTTTTCATCAAACCTTGGATCCATGTAAGCTGTGACGTTGATACCATACACTCGTGGGTTTTTGATGAGATTTTGAGAACAAAAATTGGACGCATTCAGTGCTAACGGTTGTGGCATTGGTGTTATGAACTGGAAAGATGTGAATTTCCGCAATCCATGTCCTTGAAATAGCAAACTAATTATCCAGAAATTTACGTGCGAACACACATACGTACATATAACAAACAATTTTTCGAAGATAACTCAAAAACAATCACATTGATTCTGAAATAAATCATATGATAATTTAATAGGATCGTCTTTTATGTGCTCCCTTTGCCGCTACTTCATGGCCACTTGTGTCCACCATCCTCTCATATCATTGGTGCTGGAGGGGGTAGTAATGTGAAAACCATGCCAATAAAAAAGAGAATCTCGCTGGTTTACTAAATGGTGACGTTGGCAGCTGCATGGTTATAGCATTGATTTTAGGAACAGAAGAGATTTAGAGTTAATGGTTTGAATTCCCAAACCAGCAGACTGCTCGTTGCGCTCTGGTCAGTAATAATTTCTTCTTATCCGTCATTTCACGCTTATTTAGAGGTTGAGATTTTTGCGCATCGTTTTCTCTTTGCTAATGAGTGACTGATCAGAAAACAGATTTTTAAAAACTGCTGTTCTCAAAATCTTTTCTCAAAACTACGTAAGAAACACAAATTCATGTTAGTTTATTATATGGTTCGGTTCAAATAGCGAAAATAAACTTTGTGATTATAATTTAGTGCGTGATTTTAAAAAGGGCCTTAGTTGACTCAGACCCTTTTTAGGGAAACTGCATAATATTGTTCTTTGAAGTGTTTGCTAATGAAGTCTAAAAACCTATCATACTCAGGGAGAAAACAAGTCAAAGTTGGAAAATATGGATTTTTTCGAGAATATAAATAATTAGTGGATGGAGTTTCATTAAGAAAATATAATTAATGGTGTTTGTTATGTCTTAACGTCTAAAATTAATATAGTATACCTTTTACAGTATGTCTACATACTCAATCAGTTTTAATCCTGTTAATCATTTATAGAGTGCAACAATACCCATAATTCTACTTATGTAAATAAGGTAAATATTTGGATGAAAATAATAGAATCGGAAAACCGATTAATTTAGGCCAAAACTGAATTGGAGATACTTTTATGTTGAACAAACTTGGAGTTACGTCACTTAAACTGCTGGTTATGACCAATACATATTGTAAATTTAGCATCTATTGCAAGAACATTAATTGAAAAACATGTTTTTAAAAAAAGTAAGAAAAAGTCTAGAGCAGCAATGTTTCGCTAAAAAAACCCAGCTTGTCAATTTTTATCAACAATTATTTAAAAAAAAAAAAAAATGGAAACTTGGTAAAAATTTTAACATAAGAAAAAACGCACGTAACTCCATGCGCCGTAAATATGAAAAAGATACTTCAAGCAACACAGGTGACTTGCATTTCTCCAGCAATATTATTTATTTTTGTTTTAAATTTTTCGCGAAAACTACTGAACCAATAGGTAACAAACTACTGTCAGACTTGGTCCTGTACAAGGACTATTTTTCGTGAAAATTTTCGTCCTATTCCTTTCGTATTTTTTTCAAAATTGTGAATACTAAGTCTTCCTCAGAAATTTTTATTTTTGCAGAAACGAGAATTAAAAAAAACTTCTCCACCTCTCTTTCTTCATTACCTAACAACTACTGATTGGTGAGGTGATTATGGTTCTCTCTGTTTCACTCTGTTTTTTTATTTTTGTTTTCAACGAGTTTCATTTGGAAGCTTTATAAACAATTATTAGTCACTAAGCAAGTGAAGCTGCAGGAAACAGTTCGTTTTCAAAATTAGCCTTTTTCGAATATGCCTGGGCACTTACTATTTTGCAATCAAATGCTATAATAAATCCACATTATAACTTTTGACTGAGTGAAATTAGGCACTATATGTAAAATGCGTATCACTCCCCGGCATTTTCTATGATTATAGAATTTGGCAAAGTTTTATCAATATTATTGGTTAGTTAAAATCAATAATCAAATACTAATATTCCAATTAATTCAAAAGTATTATTAATAAATATAGTAAGGAAAAATTTCAAGCATTTCAGCATTTTTTTCTTTTTTAATAATTGTAATAAACTCTCATGTATAGTATTTTGATTATTGATTTCGACTAACGAATAATATTGTTAAAACTTGGCCAAATTCTATTATAGAAAAATCGGCAGACTAATGCGCATTGTATATAATGCCTAATTTCATTCAGTCAAAAGATATACTACAGATTCATTATAGCATTTGGCAAAATAATAAATGCGTAGGGATATTCGAAAAAGGCCTATTTTCACATTTGACGGCGACATATATATATATATATATATATATAACACAAAAATAGTGTCAAAATGGGAAAATAGGGTCGTTAGTTTACTTTTGTCGTGAAAAGGGAAATTTTCATCATCCACACTCTTAACTTTTTTGTAAGGTCAGTTTTAATTCGCCATTTACAAGAAAACTGGACAAAAACCAGAGAAGATTTCTCAGAGAAAGAGATTTGCTGATCACTATTTTTGGCTGAATTATAAGGCGTAAACAGCCACCTCCGTACACAAGAGCACACCGACACGCTGTATATCAAACTGGAAAACTAGATAAACTATCGTTTTTAGTTTTAAAACTTCCTTTTTTTAATCAAAATAAAAGAACATTGTCGTGTTATACTGCTGAAAAAAATTGTTTAACGAAAAACATCGATAGAAAATCCATTTTCTGAATGTAAATTTTGAATACCGACTTGTGTAGCTTCGAGGAACCATTAATTTCAAGAATAAAGAACAACAATAGCGTTGGTGAGAATAAAAAAATACAAAACAAAATACTGAACTAGTGAGAAATGGATTCCGTTTCGCAATTCAAAGTGCTTAACATAACGAATGGAGGCTATAAAGGTAATTATTTTCAGAGTAGGTCTGGCTAATGCCGAAAGCACGCCCCAACGATGAGAAGAAGAAAAATTGACCGTGAAACTGACGAGGCTAAAGATGAGAATTTGAGGATTAAATGTGTTTCTTTCTTCCCCTTTTATTTTTTTCGCTATTACTCTCTTTTTCTTCGAATAAGAAAAGACGAAAAAATTTTCTTTCACAGCGAGGCGGCGAGGGCGGCAAATACGGTATATTAAACAATAATGAGGTTTGTCTTGAATGTGCGAAAATTTTCCCTTGATGACTATCGACTTGATGGCAATTATTTATTTCTTTTGCTTCGAATTAATGTACCTATTCGCGTATTGCCATGAATTTATCATTCATATTTTCAGTTAATTTGGGAACTAGTTTCCGCTTGATTGCTACCGTAATTTTTTGTAGTCAGCAATGTTGATCGAGATTAAAATCCTTTTTTTCCACTATTTTTATTCTCCTTTTCTTTTTCGTAAGGTTCCAAGGGGAATAGAGGCACGAAAAACTAGTCGGTGTTACCTAAAAAGAGATTAATTCGGAATTTGTGGTATGCGACCCTGGGTTACAGAATTCAACCAAAACACACCAATATTAAATCCTAAAACACTCCACTATGACAGTCAAGGGCATTCATTTACAATGAAGTTAATGTGTTTGGCTGTGTTTTCTGCTCCGTCTATTGAAAAAAAGAGAGGGAAACTAATAACAGGTTTTTAAATCATGTACCAGTGTATCTATGGTACAAACACTCTGTACCAGCCACTGAGTGGGAGCTACGAGTGTGAGAAGTAAAGAGTAAACAAATTTAGAGGGAAGGAAAAGATTAGAAAAGGGAGAAAATTTGTACTGAGTATGGACTGAAGTTAGTTGGCTAACTTGACTGTCAGCCACTTACTGCATTTTATTTTTAATTTCAGGGAATTTTGTTTTCAAAAAAATTAATTTTAAAATTTCATTATTTTCCTAGGGAAAACCGTATCTATCAAATTTTTGATGAGAGACAGATTTTTTTGAACAAAGTACCAGGAAAAGTTCTTAAGCAAATTATAAAAACTTAATCTCTTTTGGGAGATATGTTCAAACTGATGTAATATTGGAAAAAGTGGGGATATTTTTGCGCCATAGTTTAGCCTATTGTTAAGTACGAAAAAGTCAGATGAATTTTTGTATAAGAATTTTGGAAAATCTTTATGAAGTTGCATTGATTCCTTCAAAACTTTCTAGAAATTCATAAAAGTGGCCTGTTTTCAATAAAGGTTTGCATTATTATATTTGTACTTAAATACCATGCTAAACCGGAGAAACTCTGACAACAAAGATTTCTGAGGTTGACTTCATTTTGCCATAGCCTGTTTAAGGAAAATATTTAATTTCTTTTGTGATCTACGAAAGATTCAGGTAAGTCTAGCCTGAGAAAATTATATAGGGTGACCAACTTTGCTGTTCAGGTAATCTTCTTGACAAAAACACTGAAAACAAATGAAATTTTACCTACATTTTCATTCGAATGATACATAATATAGCCTTTTCAAACTTTAATTTTATTTGAATTTTTGTGCACATTTTATGAAAAAAAAAAATGGACGGTGATTTCAAGATGTGAAGATTTTCAATAATCTCGACTCAAGGGCTAGTACTAAAAAAGCTCAGTTTCTGTGTTTTTATTAAAATTGGCCTTATGGAGTAGTTAGGGGTGGAGCAGAGACATACAGCTAAAGGGATGTCCAATGCCCAATTGAAAACACGTTAAAAATAGAATACTACAAAATCTTTTAAATGATAGTGTGAGTGCATTGTATAGAGATGTCAATTTTCACAACAAAATATGCGCAGCTTGAGAGGTGCAGAATGTACAATTCAAGTTACTTCTTTTCTATTTTTCACTTAATTTTAAACCACAGAGCATATGGAGCATTGGACATCTCTTTAGCTGTATGTCTCTGGGGTGGAGGTAATGAAAATTTTCCTTTTCATAACAAAAGAAAACTAATGAAACCATTTTCCCATTTTAACCTAATTTTTTTCTAATAATCTATGTATATGTATGCATGTATTGCCTAAATTTTTGGTTCACAGTTTTGAGAAAACTACAGAAGTGATAGGGCTGCAATTTCCACGATATGTGATCCTCATATAGGAATAAGTCTGAAAGAAATGTGGTACATATTAGTCAAGTAGTTTCTGAGAAAAATGGAAAATGAAAAATTCCTTGAAAAGTTGTTTTTCCAAGGTTTTGAAGAAACTGTGGAACAGATCGAATTGAAATTTTCTCGATCAATTTTCCTTACATATGTGCAAGTTTGTTGAAAGTTTGGTACCTATTCATTTAATAGTTTCCTAGAAAACAGAAAAAGTATTATGGTTCACATTTTTGAGAAAACTACGAAAGGGAATGGATTGAAATTTTCACAATAGATTGTCTTTGTGTGAATGAAAATTTGGTAGAAATTTGGTGATTATTGGTACAGTAGTTTCCGAGAAAAATGTAATACAAAAATGACAAATTGCTGGAGAAAAACCAGTCGACTTTGTTGCTTGAAATATCTTTTCCATATTTATGGCGCAAGTGGTTATGACCATCTTTTGTGCATTGCAGTAATTTAGGTTTCAGGTTTTTATCAAGTTCTCATTTTTTTTTTTTTAAATAATTATAATACAATTTGACAAACTGGATTTTCCAGTGAAATATCATTGCTCTCGAGTTTTTTACCCAGTTTGCTTGCAAACAGGGTATTAAAATTGACCATATTGAAGGGTTAGGGGTGGTGATGATGAAAATTATCCGTTTCATAAGAAAAGAAAACGATGGTACCATTTTCTTATTTTGACTTAATTTTTTTTTAAATTATATATATGTGTATGTATCACCCAAAATTTTGTGTTCACGGTTTTGAGAAAACTACTGAGTGGATAGGGATGAAATTTCTGTGAGATAGTTTTCATATTGGAGCAAGTCTGAAAGAAATTTTTTGACTATTGGTTTATTAGTTTCTGAGAAAACTAAAAAACAAAAAATTTCTGGAAAAAAATTTTTTATAGCATTCTGAGAAAATTACCAAAGGGATCGGGCTTAAATTTTCACGATAAACTTTCCTTATGTTGGGGCAAGTTTCTTAGAAGTTTGGTGCCTATAAATTCCGTAGTTTTCAAGAAAACTGGAAAAGAAAAATTTCTGAAAAAATTTTTTGTTCACAGCTTTGAGAAAACTACCTGACCGATATGGCTGAAATTTTTACAAAAGATAGCTACTTTATGGGGGCAGGTCTGAAAGAATTTTGGTGCTCATCGGTTCAGTAATTCTTGAGAAAACTAAAACCAAAAAATCTCTGGGAAAACAGTTTTTAGTAATGAAACATCGATAGATCGATTTTTTTGTTAAGGATATATGGGTAACTTATTGATAATTTTTTGTAATTTCTTAACCTGAAGCCGGAAATGAAATATCAATATATCGATAGTTTTCGATGTAAATATCGATTAATATTGACATAAATATAGATTACTAACAATATTATTTTATAATTTATTCAAGCTCTCTCTCACTTTCCCTCTCTCTCTCTCTCCATCACATCTCTATCTCTATCTTCATCCCCATCTTTATCTCTATCTCTAACCCCATCTCTATCTCTATCTTTATCTGCAAACTGGATTTTGTAGCAAAGCATTGCTGTGCTAGAGTTTTTTTTTACTAACATTTATATCAAATTATTTTGAAGATTTGTTATGTGGTCTGCATCCCATAGTGGTTTGGTGCTCAGCTATACAACCAAAAAATGATTGGTTAAAGATCCACTGCCAGGGCTGGCCACATGGGGAGGCATTTTGAGGTTCAACCCTCTCATGACCTCCCCCCAAAAAAAGAAGCAAAATTAGTACCAAGTAATTTCACGTATTATTTTTAATTATGAATAACCCCACCAAACCACCCATCATTGCATTTATTTTCAGAAAAACCTTGTTTACTATTTTGAAAAATGTATAAAACTTTTAATTTCAAATTACCTTGTTCAGTTTTCACATTCAAACTTTTTAAAATAATTTGTCTTAATGAGAATTAAGTTTCATATTTGAGAAGGAAATCTTTTAAAAATATCCCAAGGTGTGACTTTCAGGAAGATCATAAAATAAAATGGAAATTTGAATCTACACTTAGGTAGTAAAAAATAAGAAAAACCCTTGAGGAAATCCTGTGGCCGGCCTTGTTTGCCACTGCCATTTTTCCAACCTAAAATGGTGATGTAATCGTTGTAGTTCAATTTGTTTTCCCTTATGTAACTGAAAAATTAATGCTGTGAGACCAGTGGCCACTTGGTTCCAACCACTCCCTTCCTTCATATCGATGTTAATACTGTCCAGACGCTGAATAAAATTACTATGTTTGCTGGTGCCCAATAATAACAATAATTTCTCTTCTGCGCATCAATCTTTGGCTGCCATTTGAAAACCAGTTGACAGATTTTGCCCAAATTGAATACCACACTAGTCATCAATAGATTCTAACTACGATAAAACTTTCATTCAAAAATTTTTCAGTTTGAATGATTTGTTAGTATGACATGGTGGATTCGCAAAAATTCAAGAATTTCCACCTCCGAAACTACAGAATAGATTTTAAAAATTTCAACATGAATGTACAGCCAAGAAAGCTGCTAATTCACTATGCTAAGTTTCGTTGCCATAGGTTAATAATCGAAGGCTCTGTAGACTCTTAAAAAATGCCAAAATCATTAAGAAGTGGAAATATGTAATTATTGTAGGTATAGGTGTGAGCACACACCTCCCACCATAAATGTCAGAAAGTGCTGCGTGGTCTGTATAAGTGGACGAGTGTTTGTGAGCTTAGCTCAGTATTCTAATTGGCCATACTGACGAAGTAAAGCCATGTGCACAAAAAGGTTTTTTGTGGACTTTATGTCCACTAGCCCACTAGGTGACTGACGAGTGTAATGCAATAATTGTATTTTCTTTGGAAGGTAGACAATGAAGAGAGTTTTTAAGCGCCGACACATTAGTGAACTTCGCTCTTGACTATAATGGTGATTTGGAAATGCCTTGGTTTGTCAAAAGAATTAATAAGGAATTAAGAATTTGAAAAATTAAACGAGACTTTTTCTTGGTGGACACCTAAAAAAATCAGAACGTAGAGTCGGCTGAGTCTTAATTATACAGAAACACTCGCTTTCATTCCCAATTAATCCGGTTTTTTTTCTGTCCTTCAATCGGTAAACACGTTACTTTCATCCATCATTTTTAGGTGCTCAAAACATATGTAGATTTTCGTAAACCAACATGCTACATCACCGATGAGCGATTATTAGTTTGAAAGTCGTACGAATATGTAAGCCCTGCCCTTCGCTGGAGACTGAATCAGTACCCTATGTATAGTCTTCATCCTTCGGTTTTGGTGTATTCACCGCAGGGTTGTCGACTGTCGCATAATTTTCTCTCAAATGAAAGTTCCTATCGTATTTTGTCATCTCTCTTTACAAATTTCACAACATAAAAAAATACTCGAAGGACAAAGTGTCTAGAAGAAAAATGCTAATCATTCTTCACAAGAATGTGCTCGCACTTGAAAGTTTCTTCGTTTCCGAAGAAATGGCTACTGTGTGCAAACAGAAGTTAGGTAATTTTGACGTGTTCTTCTTTTAGACACAACTATTTTAGAAGTTTATGGCAGAAAAGGAGCTTTCTGTTATCAGGGTGGAAAAAAATTGCTGAAAGCGCACGAATAATAACGGAAACATTTATGTACCGTGTCCTCGGATCGTATCGTACAAATTTATAAACGTGCATAGTATAATACTATAATACGCATTGTGTATCCTACGTTCGTGAGATTTCTAAAAGAAAAAAGTCGGAGAAAAAAAAAAGAAAAAGGAAACGAAAACATTTTCTCTGCATTTGTGTTGTAATCGTGGAGAAATTTGAAAACTTATTGCGTGAAGTTTTTGTCCCCCTTGGTGCATTATACTATCGGTCGAATTAAGTTACGTTTTTCGATTCCACGACGAACGTAAAATCTCATTTCAACCGTTTCTGAAACATTTAAACGTAATTTTGATATACGAAATTACCGTCCAACTTAACGAATTCAACGATTTCGTGTAAAAAATGTAGGGAGGAGAACGAAAAAGAAAAAAATTAGTAAAAAAAAATCTCGAACGATTGTTAATTTAATTACACAGCCTCCCTTTATCATTACAGCGATGAGTAGAAAATGAACATTTTCACCCCCAAATTTGGTTGACGAGAAAGTTAATGAAAACGATTTCGAACGTTTTGCTGGAGCATGTAAATAGAAACGGGGATGAATGAGATAAATCTTTGGAAAAAAAGCTCGTTCGTTAGTTTGAAATTGGGGGGTTGGGGAAAATTTACTGGGGTGAAATACTACATCTACTATCCCGCTTAGTCTCGACCAGAGATGGCGATGTAGAATTGAATTCTACACCTGCACGCATATTCTACGGGTAGAATATGTATAATACGTATTTATAAATTTGGAATTTGCTGTCACGTTACCATGATTATAGTATTTAGCCATAATCATGAGGCAGCTGACCATTTTAATCATTTGAACAGTAGTTAATAGGTAGCTGCCTACCCTATTACTCTGAACCTATTAAATCCCTGAAAAACATTCAAGAACATGTCACATTCAAAAATAATTGTCACATGATTATTTTAAAAAGTTGATCAAAAAATATTATTAGCCAAAAAAGATGAAAACTAGACAGACAGTCCAAGATTGTAGATTACAAAAAATATCAGTATCTTAGATCAAAACAGAAAATGATGTAAAACAAGCTCACCCATGTACTACTTGGAACCATGAGGTCTTGCCTCGTGGTATCTTACTTAACTCCCTATAATTAGCTTGTAAAAGCCATTTATCTCAGATAAAACGATCTTCTTCACAATTGAGATGATAAATATAATTATACATAATAGTTATCAATGTTGAGGCCAGTGGTTAAACCTTAACAGACTTGGTGTTTAGAGTCATGAATGATCGATCATGGTACTTATTGTTTGTGATGATGATGATGATATTAGAGTTGTTTTATTTTCAGCTTAATCTTCCTTTGGTCTCCATATCCCAAATTATTAATATTGGGTTAAAATATTTAAAGAAAAAGCAAACTCTGATAATTATAGAACTTTTTATATTTCACTTGTATTTTCACTATGGTAAATGTGGAATGAAAAACATATTAGCTACTTAATTGGCTGTTTAAAAACAGACTAGTCGTGGTAGATGTGAACGCTTATCATCACACTACCAAGTTATTATCTTTTTGATCTATCATATAATTTGTCATGTCGAACAGTTCTTTAATTGCCATCATTGAGTTCCATTTTCTTAGTCTATTTCTGTTACATATGATCCTTATAATTTAATTTCAACATTTTAATCAAGTGTAAGAAAAATGAGAATTACTTAGAGGAACTGATGTTTACCTATACTTACAAAACTCAACGGATCTTGTAAAATAATACGACGAATTTCCATTTTAATTTTACAAATTAATACGGTGAATCAGTAGTAGGTAAAAGAAGTTGGAGTTCACACGCATAATTGGGCAGTGTTCACTTATTTGCAACCTTTATCTTAATACCATTCTTTACATTCTGCAAATCAAACTATTAGTAGATTTTTCACTTCCAAAACTAAACTGAACTTGGGGAATCAAATCATTCTCTTCATTAATTTGTGGAGAATAAAAAAATAAATAAATTTTGGGAGATGTACCTACTGCCATTGTAAAACAGTTACTTTTATTTCATGAAGGATTTATGTCTATAGTGATTTCCTTCGGTCTCCGTACAACCTTCAGTCGACATAATTTCTATTTTAAATATATGTTTTGCTTATCGTATTAACTATGATGTAAAATTATAATTAGATGTGGACGTTAACTATCGATGATTATACCCGTGACTGGAGCGTAAATAGCTCCATCGTGATGGGGTTCCACATTCTGTGTGGTCTCCTCTAATCCCACCCCTCCGTAACACCACCACCAACACCACAACGACGACTGAAAATAATTATTTTTTAGACGTGAAGTGTTTTTTCCGGCTATTGTGAATCTCGACTATTAGAATTCGTCCCTTATCTACGACCTTGAAACTTGGACTCTTCTTTTAATTTATTCCTCTAGTTCCATGGCATGACTAATGATACAAATTTACCTTAGGTTCCGTATTCGTCGGAAAATATAAATTATCTAACCACTTAATTTGTGTCTGACTGTTTCAAATGTCCAACAGGGTAAATTTCTGTATCTAAATCAAAACTCTGTCTTATCGACGCATACATCCAGGACCAGGATGGAGAAATGCCGTCCTGATGAAAATTTAAGAGCCTACGCTAACAGGTAGATAAAAAAGTTGCATATTCAGAAATGATATTTGCCCCACCCCGATTAAAATTACATTGTCTTTGCTGGTTTGAGCGCAGCCGAAAAAACCTCATAAATTGTGCAATAATTTCCGAAAACCACCATTAGCAATAAATTAGTAATTTTCTATTGAGGTTAGTGAACATTCTACGTATTTTATGGGGAGAATTTCGAAAATTTGTTTTACCACTTCCATCGTCCTTTCGTCACAGTGTTCCTCTGCATCAACGCTCACAATGTTCATTTCTCCTATCATAGTAAATTGTTTTTAAATTTTTAACATCGAAACTTGAATTCCTTCCCTGGTAGGTAGTTTTTATGTCGGTAGGTACCGACATAGAGAAAAGGGAAGGAGAGAGCCTTGCCATGTGTGGTATACCTATTTGTACTTACAAGTTTAACTTTTCTCGACAGAAGTTGGTAGGAAAAAAAAACATTTATCCTCGGAAAATATTTACGAAAGGTACAGCTGCAGCGTTTGAGTAGTCTCAATTCGATTAAATAAAATAACGAACGATAAGCGGGTTTACTCGCTTGATTTCTCATCTCCGGTGAAATGATTGAAGTCGTAAAATGTACGAGTCGTGTATGTTTATGAGAGAAAGAACGCCGATCTACGTCATGCTTTGCTCGGGAAGAAATGTTTGTAATTGTCGAAGGTATGTGGGAGAAATGAGAATCAGTGAAAATCACTCGGATGAAGAGAAACTCCAAATTCGTAATTGACGCCTAACACTCATTAATAAAACGTCAACGAAAATTTGTAGATAAGATGGGACAAAATCCAAATAAAAACTAAAGTTTTTTCAGAGGAAAAAATTTTTTTATTGTGGTCGAGGTGGTTTTCTATGATGTCATTAGGTTGTCAGTTATTTTCAAATTTGGCTATAACTCGCTAATCAAGCTATATTATCATCGAATATAGTAAAATGCATGCAATTCAAGCTATTACCGTTAAATTTAGTCAATTGTTTTCGAATCTGACTATTATCAAAAGTAAATTTCTTGCAAATCTGGCTATTGTCATCAAAATTGATAAATACCTTGCAAATCAAGCGATATTGTCATCGAATTTAATGAATTATTTTCAAATCAGGCCATTGTTATGGAATTTATTAAACTGTAAGCAAATCTGACTATTGTCATTGAAATTAATAAATTGTTTTTGAATCTGCCTATTGTCATCAGTTTAGTAAATTTACTTGCAAATTTGTTGATTTTCTCCTCAAAGATGACAAAATGCTTTTTCAGTGTGCCACATGCGCTGTTCATATTCAGGGGCCGCAGGAAGCAATATCATATTGGGGTTTAATTCATATATTTTCATAACACGCCCCAAAATAATATTAAAATTTTGATGAAATATGAAAAAAAAAAGTTTCACTTGATAATATTTGAAAACCAAAAACTAAAAAGAGTAAAAATTTGTGTGATGCCAACTTTGCCTATGATTGATTGATAAACTCAAAACAATTAGACTAAGTTCCAATCAACATTTAATGACTTCAATAACAGATTCTAATGTAACCAAGTACAGATTATACTAACAGTTGTGGACTTGCCTATTAAGCCCCTTAACAGTTAATGGTTAAAAGAGAGTGTGTAACTAAAATAGTTACCAGAGATGGTTATTAATAAAGAAGAAAACCATTCAAATATTCTTTATGAAGTGAAGATTATATTTCATATACTCTAATTATATTAACAACGGATTTGTCAGTAGATGAACGTAAAATAATAGAGGTGAATAATGTCATGATTGACCAGTGAGATGATTGATTATGCTCCCAATAATTATGTGGCTTGGTCTAGATAGCTTTTCTAAAAGATTCAAGAAGATTCAAGAAGATTCCAGAAAGTATAGGTATTGTTTTGGATGATTAATACCTTCTCTCTTTTAATTGTAAAGTGTCAACGTATTTGGTAGTCAAATAAAGGTTATGACAGGTGCGGACATGAATGTGCGATTGAGAGAGTTATATTACATAATGCAATAACATTCCTATGTGGCATCTATATTCTGTTTACTGTGTTTCATTATAGTGTAGTTGTAAGGCTGAATGACAATTTTATGATGTGACGATGTATTAATAAGATTATTAAGGAGTAGAAATATATCATTACAGTTCATCACTTATTTCAATTTTTACAGCAGGTAAATTTTTACTACAGCTTAGACCAAATGAGATGTAACTCTTCCCCCTTTTGTGGCCCCTGTGTGACATGTTTATCAAGGGCGTAGCTAAACAATTTTCCAGGGGTGGGCAAGGCTAGTTTTATTAAAATAAAGACCACCTAGGAGGGTTGATTGGAAGTGATATAATTAGGAATTTGCATAAATATTCCATTCTCAATTACAATAGGGCTGTACTCAAGATTTACCTTTAGAGGGGGTTTTATAGGGTGATAAAACAATTATTTTGTTCATTTCGCTCATAAAGAAAAATTTTTGGTGTTTCCTGGATTCTGGAATGTTCATGTATAGAGGGTTGTTTTTGTTTTTTGGGTAGATGGGGGAGTTTCCAATGAATTTGGTGGATACATGAGGCTTTGCCTTGTATAAGTAGTTTGAAAATTAATTTCCATTTGTAATTTTTACACTCCTAAAACTCAATCACCTGGGAATGAGTACCCCCTTGCCCCTCTACTTTTGCCATTGGTAACATGCAAACTTGAAAGTCCAGTCACAGTAGATTTTAGTGGCTGTGCAAAAAGCAGTTGTTGAAAATTTTCTTATGAAATTAACATAAAAAAATTCATATTTTCAAGAAAAAAAAATTACCTTTGGTTAGCTTTTATTTAATAAAATTTTTAGCTTGCCTAACCAAAAATAGTAGATTTTCTTTGAAAACCCACTTAAAAATCATGCTGGGTTGTTTAACTTTTTCTCATTATTTCTTCATTTCTACCGAATTATTGTCACCGATATAAGGGATAAAGAAAAATACTCACGCTTTTTTTTTTTAATTGGCCTTTTCTTTTTTTTTGAAAATCTTGGGAGGCAATTTCCCTTTTGCCCTATGTCGACTACACCCTTGGTGTTTATTTATCCCCATCGGTCTATTCCTGCTTATACTCGTATTTCGTTAATATGCACCTTCAATTTACAATAATTTGAATTTTCGTTGCCTCCAAGACCAGTAGGTAGGTATAAGGCTATATACGTATTCTTATGCTCTTACCAGCTTAATCATTGTTTCTTTTTCTTTTCTTTTCATTAAGTATGTCGAAATAAATCTTTCGTTATTTGGCAAATTATTTCCCACTCCGCTGTTGGTTTCTTTTATATTTTTCCTTATCTTTGTTTCTTTTTTTTTTTCTCCGGCGTAAGTTAACAATTAATTACAAAACATCTAAATTATGTAGAGTTGTAGTTAAAACCGAGATTTAGTTATTTTCGTTTGCTGAAAACTGCAAAATTGGAGGAGTTGACGAGTTGCTGGAAAAACGCTGATGTAATGTCCAATTATGTGATTTACTCGTTTAGTCGTTGAAACTGTTTTTCGTAAAATTTAATATTAACGTTTGCTTTTTAAGCGCTCCGTCATTTATTCTCCCGCCTGGCACCGATGCTTCGGCGAGCTTCAAAATTTTTGACACAATTAAATTTGTCGTATTGAAGTAAATAGCGTTAGTCTACCGAGTTTTCGAAGTCGGACATGAGAAACATGAAATTTAATTTCGAATGAAAAGGAGGCGTTATTCTGAATTACAAATCTCGTGAAGGAAATTTCGCTCCATAATTTAATCTTATTTTAAACACCGTCGATTCTACTTTTTTTTTTACTCATCTTCTTACCCTTTGAACGTCGGTCTATCACAACTGAAAACAGTAAATTGATTGGAATTTTATATTCCGCATTTTTTGTTTCTCCTTTTCGAGGGCAAGTGGCAACTCCTTTTCAGATTTTTTTTTTCCTCCATAGATACCGCAATTTGTTTAGAATCTTTCATCATGTATAATGGGTTTAGTCGATGTATAAGTTCATTCAAACATCTCGTCTACCCTCAAAACAAGTAGGTATTGTGGTTTCAGAGTTGAAAATAATAAAATATGAAGTATTAATGAACTGGAGCCTGGCTTGGGTAAAGGAAACGTTAGATATTCAGCCTCAAATCAGCTTCTGCCAAAAATTCCTGATCTAGATTGACGGTTTATTCCATTAGGTGCTTTGTATTTTCCCTGAGTGATTGTAAAATCCAGTTTGACAAACCACTGGCTCCTAAATCTAATCAGTGTCTCCCACCACATGCACAAGTAGTGTCTGTTGACAGAATAGTTCCTCTTGGATCCATGCCTAACGTATCACATGTGTTCACCTTACTCACGTTTTATCTTATCTGTTATCACTCTTGTTCGCCTATCACAATTAATTTCTATTCATTTACCATTAGATTGTATGAGTATTTGACATTTTCTGATGTTTAATTAAGTAATTATAATTTCAATTAAATTACTTGGTCACAATTTAATAATTTCATTTTATCTCAAGTGCGTATATGCATTAAAGGTTTTATATGAGGAAGAAAATATTAATTTTTCTTCCATCTAAAACATTTGATGCAGAAATTAAGACATTAAGACTGAAGTTTACTCTTCCTCATTGCTAGTCCAACCTCCAATATACCAATAATAAATTTTTCGATATAATATCATAGACTAAGTAGAAATTCATTTTATTTCTATTAGATTGAATGAATATTTCACATTTTCTGGTGTTTAATATTAATTGCAGTTGAATTATTTGATCATAATTTAATCATTTCATTTCACCTCAAGTGCGTATATTAATTGAGGGTTTGAATGGAAATAAATTGTGATAACTGATAAGATAAAACGTGAGTAAGATGAACACATGTGATAAGTTCGGCATGGATCTGAGAGGAACTGTTTTGTCAACAACATTCCTCATGTATAGGGCAGTCTAATGCCAGTGTTGCAAACTTACAAAAGAAAATCGATTCATCAACCAAAGCCTATGTTTTTGTATCTTTCTGTCGGCCACAATGAATTGTATAACTTTTTTTAAATAGTTTAAGAAAGGCCATAAAATATACCGCAAATATGTAAGTTTGTCGGTAATCTTTCTGTTTGTGGCAAGCTTTCAACAATACTCTTAAATTAGCCCTTACCTCTTCGAATTTTCCAAACTGTAAAGGTCAAGAACCCATTGCTTAGAAACTTCCATTTCTTCAAATGACAAAATTTTTAATAAAAAATTAAAATCTGGGTATTCCTCAAAAAAATTAAATTAAAATATTTATTAGTTGATGTACCACATCTTAAGGCTTGTAACAACAATCATAACCAGAACAATAACCACTGAAAACTTAAACAAATTGACAACATTAATTTGGGAACCGATGACCAAAACAAAAAAATTTCCCATAACCAATAACCAATAATCAATAACCAATTCCCATAAAATGCTGAAACCATTAACCAGAAAGATTCCGTTTTTATTTATTTTCATGGAATATTATTATTATTGATTATTTTTTTCAAGAATTACTAATTATTTCCTAGAAAAATATCAATTATAGATAATTTGACCTGGAGAAAATTTTTTTGTCTATTTTACCCCAAATTTTGTGTCTTAACTAATAACCAGTTACCAAATAATTATATTTTTAACCGATACCTGGTAACCATTAACCAATATAGATTTTTATTGGTTTTTAGTAACCAATAACCCCAAAAATGTTTTGGTTTTAAGCCCTAATCTGATGATCTAGTCCAAGGCCCTTTTCAATGCGACTTCTAGGCCATGATTATGAACTGAATTGATAATCGATAAGAGTTGATAGCTCGTGTGTTTTAAATGGATTATCTGTCACAATCAATTACCAGTTTAGTTCACGATCGCAGCCCTGAGTATGACTTGTTAACTATGTTTTTATTCAACAAAATATCCCATTTGAAAAAATGACAATTTTTATAACAGAAGTCCTATGGATACTTTTTTAGACAATATTTCAGATTTTGGTTCGTCAAATCATTATTTTTCGAGGACCTTTCAACGACCATTGTTTGCCAAAGATGGCGCTCTTCAAAATAGGGAAATGTCAAGAAATGCAGCGTACTAAGAACTTCATGAGTAAAATCATACCAAAATTTCACAGAATTATTTTCTGAATTTCTTTATTTCGTGTCAGTGTTTAAGGTAGTAGGTTCGTTTCTATTGTCTCTCATTCAGCGCTTAATACATACCTACATAATATGCGACATTTCTTTGCCGTTGAAAAACTTTGTTTACGGATGTATTCGCCGATGGGTTCTTATAATTACACGAGCTTTACAACACTACTGTAAGCCTTTCAAAGGGAGTAATTGAATTTTGGATGAAAAGCTGTAATTCTGCACGATAGAATTGAGCATACGTTTGTCGAATTAAGTATATACCTACCAAAAAAAACAAAAAACTATTGCCTAGCGATGGTGTGACGTTGTATCGACGTTGCAGTCTTATAAGTAAAATCGGCAACTCATGATAAGCGCTTTCCATTTTGAAGTTACTGCGTCTGAATGGTTTTGTATGTTTTGAAATCGAAAATGTACCTACGAACTGCGCTGTTATGTTTGATAATGAATGGAAATTGGAAAATTGCAAGTGTGCCTTCGCAAAAATTTTGGGAAAATGAAGTTTATTTATGGTTTGAAAAAACTTGTTTTAAAAAGTGGATGCAAAATTTTCGCATGTTGTTTATGCCCATTGCTCATGCTCCAGACACTGAACCTAGGGTACTAATGAATATAGCCTTATAGGTTTGGTAGTGTTGGTCCAGAAACCATGATTGACTATTTAAGGACACTGCGGAACCAGTTCTAAGAAGGACGCGTAGGTTTCATGAACGATTCACCGCTAAGAAATTTTTCTATAACCATGTCTGCTTACCAGTAGGTTATGGTAGCTTTACATGCGAAACCGTAAAATAAACACTGCCCTTTGAAGATGATAATGTGGACAAATTAGTTTTATCGTTGTCTACGTTTCACAGTGGTTGAAAATTTTCCTGCCCATCCTTAAGTTGTGTAGCCGACCTATGCTTAGCCAGTAAGGTTTACTAGAAAGAGTTAGTGGGATTTTGCGGATAATTATTGCCAGTTATGGCCTTAATGATTTTTGTTTTATAGGTGAGAACTTGCTCTATTTTGCATTTAATGTGATGCTCATTGCTCGATACTGTACTGTTAGCTGGTAAAACGTTCAAAACACGAAAATCTTGAATAGACCTCTTATCTGTTCATTGTTTAAAGTAAACTACCAAATTTGGATCAGTACCAATTATTATGAGTCAAAATTTTAAACCATATGCGCAGTAGTATTAAAAAGTGACAATAGGTGCGCATTATAGTAAGAACATTGACGTAGAGGATATTCCGAACATTTTGATCTGTGCTATAGCCGATTGAACATCTTATTAGTCTGATTCTAAAAGCTTATGAAGTAGACACCTCAAAAATGTTCAATTTTTCTGATGAATAATTTGAAGTTGTTTGAAAGAAGTATTATAGAATGTAGGTAAAATGATCAATTATTTTATTTTTTTATTAGAAGTTCAGTAATAGTTCATAGAATATATTTTTTGGGTTTTTAAATTTCTACTTCACCTGGGTCTCTTATGATCGTATGATTTCAAGTGCTTAAAAAAACCTCTATTTTTACAATTATAACAGTAATTTCCTTCATTTTTTTATCATAAACTTACCCACTCTATGAGTATTCTTGAACGTATTCCATCCTATTTCGGCTTCGTAACTTGAAAAAAAAAAAAATTAACCCACAATTGGTTTGACTCACATTTGGTACTGAATTTTATTTCTGAATTTTATTTATATTTTAGATTGTGAATCAATAAGAACAATACCAATTGTGGGTCAACTCATAACTGGTGAAAAAAAAAGTGAATTTTAAAAACGTAATTACTGGTAATTGAATGATATTACAAATGCGTGAATAGGCTAGATGGTATACATTTAAGTGTAATATGATGTGTAAAATAATTTTATAGTATATCAACTGACCCACATTTGGTACAAATGTGGGTCAAAACACTCAACTTTGAATGGGCATAGCTCAAATGTGGGTGAGAATAAAGTTACTTTTAATGTTTCATTAGGTAGACAAATATACCTACTTTATAATAAGACTAACATTTGGGTTCTACCAATTGTAGGAGGAGATATCGCCTCAACAAGAAATTGACCCATAATTGGTAGTTAACCTTATTACCTTGCCTAGCGTGTGGCCCCGGATTCTGATTCCTTTTTTTGGCTTGGGACCACGTTCGTGTACGTGTACGTGCTGATATGATTATTTTGAAGATTAAAATTTGATTTGAGGCGTTGCCAGTTTTTCCCCCTAAAAAACTTGATAAGTAGGGTCTCTCTTGAAACCCCTTCAAAAAGTAATTCAATGATTGCAATATTGTTATTGCAAATGCCTTCTCTGAAACAAACCAATTTCATTATTTTTCTTATTATTTTTGTGAAGTCGCCATCCTGAACTTCACCTCGAAGAATTTCTCTCTATATCACTTCTTTCTTATGCGTAGAATAAGTATGTTCCTCTGTTAGGTTATGTTGGTTATCTCAAAGTTTAACTAATTCCTGAAAAAATCTATTAAGTACTTCATCCTCTCCACAAAAAGGGGGTTATAATAGCTAGATGTTGGCTACAAGTTACTCGTACAGAATTGTTGAAGATTAGCTGCTCTTCGTATATTTTTCACCCTTCCCCTTTCCATTTAATTGAAAATTAATTAGACTCACGTCGAAAAGTTTCTCACTGTTTGCAAATCCAGAACTTGGAGAAATAACAGCATTCAGAGAAAAGTTGGCAGAAGCGTGCGAACAAAAACGCAAATTACGCACGCACGACATTCAATCCGCGTAATTTATCGTCGTCAATTTGTGGATAATTCAAACACTAATAATCTGAAAAGTTGACAGGTATCAAATTTGCTACTTAGAATTTTTATTACCTGGACGAATTGTTGAACTCGTGTTTTCATATATTTTTCCTGGTTTTTTGTAATATTATGAATCTTTGTTTAGCGGTCTCCTGTAATGAAAACAAAGAAAATTTGTTAGCGAAAATAAGATTTTAATTGTGTTAAAGTGGGAAATACATACTATTATTACTTATTTCGATTAAACGTAAGTCCGTTACTCTTCGTCTTAATTTTATGCTATCAAGAAAACTGAAAATCAGTCAATTGTGACAAGTTTCATTATTGATAACAATCGAAGTACAGACCTAATACCATTAGAACAATTATGTTATCCGCTCTTGAAATATCATTTGCTACACAGCTTTATTAGTAATTGGTATTTTCAGTGTGGTCCACTTTCCTTTTTGGTTATAAAGAATTTAAACTCTGCAGAATCTGATATGAGTGAGCAATAAAAGTGAAAGCAGCATCTGATGTAATTTGATTATCTAACGATTCTTACATAATAAGTGTGATGTTGGTTATAGTTTAAGAGAAAAAACTGGAAATCAAATTGAATAGTGGCGTTTGTCTGGCCTGAAAGGTAAGGATTTGGATCCTCACCTGAATTTTTTGTGTTTAAAATTCGACCACAGCTACACTCCCTGTCCAAAAAAAGAGATCTCTTGATATATACAGAACTAACTGACTACGGTAAGAATGACTGGTTTCCTCTTGCTGGTAATTACAATCTACGGCATTAATACACGTGTTCCATTTGAGTGTTCCCTTTCCGTGCTTCTATCCTAGTATTAATTAAAATGAAACTTCTTTTTATGATTGAATGAACTGAAGTTGTCTCTCACCGAAACATATTTTGTTTTTTATTACTTCAGTGTAGGTACCCTATGTGAAGAAAATGTCAAGTTCCAATGCTAAATACTTTTATTAATTTGGCTTCTTTCTTCTATTTTTTCTGCAGTCTGTTCTGATTATATGACTTAGTGCCCATTTAGTTCGTGTAGATGTTCTCATCCAGTTGTTATATCTTCTATGAAGTAGTCCATGTTATTTGAAGAGGAAGAATTCTCCCATCAGACCTAGGGTTAATGAGTAATCTCACATAGAAACTAATAGTTCAACTAAAATGATGTTGATTCAAGATTATTTTCAGCTGCTTTTATTTGGAGTCCTTGTACCTATACTCAAGGTTCAGACTAGTTGTGAGCAAGTGTTTTTGAATCAATTTTTAGAGTGTGGTAGCAGTACTACATTGATAAAATTTTCCTGAAGTATATGAGGTTCGTAGTTCTTTTGACATGTAGAGTAGAAACATGATAGACTCAGGCCAATATTCACAAACATCACTTTAACCTCCCTTTACTTAAATTTCACTTAAAAAAATTATTTTGCACTATTTCGATGTGGGAACATTGTTCTCTTATGAGAGTTTCAATGTAAAAATAAAATGTTACATCACTTAATTATACAAAATTGTGCCAAAAGTCATTTTTAAGTGAAGTTTAAGTGAAAGGAGGTTGAAGTGACATTTGTGAATATGGGCCTCAGTCCTGATTAAATGTGAAGTCTTACGTGGGGTTGCGGATTTCGCTCCTTATGTGTCAGTTGGCTGGAATTCGATCCTATAGTAGACGTTGTTCTATGTGAAAAACTTTTTTGGCTGAAAATACTTTTCTGAACCTAAAGTTGAAAATGAAAACTGACCCTTCTGCTTTAGCTACGCTTGTGACAATTTTTAATCTTCTCCGCTGATTATTGCACAGAATGTAAAGAATTAATACTCTTTATGTATTACTATAATATCCAACTTTGTTGGAAGGAAAAAATTCATTTTCTTTTTATTTTTATTGTAAATAAATGAAATTTATTCTCATCGATTTGGCAGAAATTTGTTTTTTGCTCCAACACGAGGTACCGTACAATAAAAAATAAATCGAAAATATTCACTACACACTAGACTTTCTTCTTTCGGTTTCATGCTTTTTTTATGCCTAGTCAACACAACTCATTCGTTGAAGGAAAAAACAAAAATAAAAATAAAAAAAAATGGAAATAATCCATTTTTAAATCCACCGCTCCTCTCATGCTGGTGAGTAAAAATTGTCGACTGCTTTTCCTCTTTTTTTTCCCCTCACGTTTTCTTTCTCTGCTTGAGCTTTCGTCGCATTCGTTTATACATCGTACACGTCTCTCCTTCTCTTTTTTCATCCTTGTCAGAAATTAATGTAAAAAGTTTAGTCAGTCGTAGAAGCAATGAAATTCAAGCCTTTTTTTTTCTCTAACCTCTCTACTACCCAACAAAATATATGCTCATTTATTAAAACCCCTTTCCCTTAATTATATCGTTTAGCGGTTTGTTTCCACAGCTTCCGGCATTCGCAAAAATAACAAATAAAAATAAATATTAAAAAATAAATATAAATCTTTGACCACCTAACTATTTTTCCTTATGATAACGTAAAATTAAGTTAACTAGGAAAAAAGTCCTAAAATATTTGAAAAATAAAGATTGTATGAAAATTCGAAATTTAAATGGTGTTGGTTTTAGGCGAAAAATATTATATTTTGTTTTATTTATTTATAAGTATTTATTATCAACCAATGAATAATTTATCATGAGAAAACGAAGAATATCTTTGTGAGAAAGTTGAAACTGTTTCCTTTCTACACATTTTTAAGAGTTATTTGTTTGAAATTGATTCCTGAATAAGTCACTGCGATCTATCATCGTGCTACCTCTATTGACGTGTCTCTAGGTAGCTCTTCTAAGTCGCAAAGATTGGACGAGACAGAGCAATATCTACGCAAATCCAAGTCAACATTTTAATAATAGTCGATTTAATGAATATTGAGTGAAATTTCATTGGAAAATAAGTGCAAATTATTTGTGCTTAAAAAGCTTAGATGGGGGTTTTATCCTTCGCTTATAGTCGAATCGAAAAAGTGTTTGTTGATTGAGAAACAGCTCAATGAAATGTTTTTTCGTTGCCCAGCAAAACTTATTGTGAGAAAGTGTCAGGCGGTGGGTAACGATTTTTGAGTTGGTTTTGTGAGTATGAACGTGCCTGCAGGTTATTTTTCTTACTCCTGCGAGTTATCTCTCTTGACAGATTCTCTCAAACCTTAATAACTGAGTACAAAATTAGTCAAGCTGTGATAGAGAAATATATACTCAGAAATATTTTCTCGATAAATCAAGTTTGTGGTATCCAAAAGGTGGTGGCTTTATTTATAAGGAATTCACTCTCATCAAAACCAATGTATTTTTTTAAGAGGTCAAACATCCAACAAAAATTTTGTAAAACAAAAAATATATTATTTTTTAAGTGTCCAGATAAGCCAAAATTTGGGACTCTGCAGTCTCCCACACTTTTTCCTACCATACCAAGTTGTTGTGACCAAGTAAAATTTGTTTTATACTACCACAACCTCACATCCCACTCTACATCTGTAGTGGGTAGAAGCTTATAATTAGTGTGGTTTAAGGTCCAAGGGACCATACAAAGTTGGTTGGAGTCACACGCCTGCTCTCACAGCCTCGTAACTCACAACTGACGTTGCCTCAACACCAATGTCTCCTCTTCCTAGAGGGAGTACTCCGGCGCATCGCCTGTGTGTGGGAGACCCGTAGGCGGAGCCACGACACTGGGGGCGGTGTGCGAGGATAGTCTTCGGAGACTACCTTCTGAAGATCGACCTGAAATCTAAGAAAGATTTGACATGACAAGTACAAACAAAGTTTTTTATTTAATACAAAAATAAAAAAGTACAAACTGTAGGAACAGAAATAAAAAATATTTAACAGAATCCATTAGTCTTCTGAGCAACTTCCGGACGTGGTAGAAGAGGAAGACACATGTTATAATTGGCCATAGATAACGGATTCTGTAAGGAAGAGTGGGAAGTTAGCGAGTTGCAAAACATTGTCAATGTCTTAAAAAGAGTGCATGCGCTGTCACCAATTGCCCATGATCCTTCATGAGGTACTTGACAACAAGAGTGGGTGCCAAAAAATCAAAAGTATGCCGTTTTTAGGAGCATAGTATTCAATTATGGCGCGCCCTAAAGACAGTAAAAATAAGGTTTTTTGAACCTTTCCTACATATGTCATGTCCAGGTATATCTTAGAAAGGAGAAGGAAAATTATTTCTAATTTTGAGGAACTTTCGATTGCAGCTCTAGCGGAGCCAAAAATTTCAGTGGTTGAGAGGACTCTTTTTTACTGGAGAATTCAATTTTTGCGTGTCTGATGTTTCTATCATGCGATTTCTCGAGACCAGTGATTCTAGCGAGTTTGTATACGCCAGGTTTAGATGTGTAATCTAAAACATGAACTATGTCATTGACCTGCGGTTGGTATGAAACCGAACGATATGCATTGGATAAGGCAGACGGGGGTCTGTCTCGAAGATAAAGTAAATACTCTCTCTTTCAGGATAGCCAAAGTTTAATCAGGTAATCTTGATCCAATTTCCACATATCTAAGATCTGTTTAGCCGTAGGAGTTGATTCCAGTAAAGTCAGATCATCAGGTAAACTTAGTGTTCCTAAGTTTGCATGTTGAAAATGTGCGGGTGTCAATGTATGTTGACCATTATCATCGGAAAATGGGCAAGGAAGTCTGGAATTAATCATGGTTTGAATGTCTTTCAAACTAGCCTGAAAAGTATGGATGTAAATGGAGTTGTGTCCATGAACTCGGTAAAACACTTGTTTTATAATGCCAATGATACATTCATAAACTCCACCATACCAAGGGGCTTTTGCCGGGATGAAGAAATTGTGCCGCATTGTCTGACAGAATTGCTTTAGGAGTGCCTTTGTCAGCAAAAAATGTCAGAAATGCTGTCCAAATTTCTGTCGTTGTTAAAGACGAAATCGAAATTAGATAAACAGCCCTTGTTGATAGACAAGTGAAAATAAGAACCCATTTTTTATAAATGGTAGACGTTGGTGTCGCCAACTGATTTTTCCTTTTTGGTAAGTATTTGTCAAATACAGGAAAAGGTCCAAAAATATCTACACCCGTATATGAAAAGGGGTGGGTATATGGAATAAGTCTAAAATCTGGCAAGGACGAGTGAGTCGGTTGCTTAAAAGTTTTATTTTCAGATTTTTTGCATAAAATGCAAGACTTTTTGAACATTTGTGGAAGGACTTTTAAGGCCTTTTGTACAAAATAATGCCAACGGAAATCCGCAAGTGTGAACTTGCTACCCGTGTGCACATTGGTAAGATGTGTATGCATTAGAATGAGTTCAGTCAGGTAAGACTTAGGATGCAACAATATGGACAAAAGCATATCTTTTGCATAAGGTATTTCTGGAAGGTAGTTTCTAGTACGCAAAATTCCAGAGAGATCCATACAAATATGAAATTTTCCATAGGAAACATATTTTGGAGGATTTTGCTTCAAAAGAATGTCAAATATTTTGGGGAAATATTTCTTTTGGTCAGCATATATGAAGCAAAGCATTACAAAATGAAAGTTAAATTTCATTGTTGCATATGGACTTAACAAACGTTTCCGTCTCATCCTTCGATTGTTAAATCGACGAACTGCTTTCAGACATTGGTAAAATGTCCAAACAAGTTTTTTCAAAGAATTAAATCTTTCGATGTTAATTTTAAATGGTGTATTTGAAGGAGGATGAATAAAGCTTGTAAAGGAATTACGATATTTATCGGGATCATCATTGCTTTTTGACAAGTCAATGGGTTGTGAAGATTGGACTATCTCTGTTTCCTCTTCCTGTACAGGATCTGGTTGAGAGTTAGGCAATTGAACTTCACATTCAGAGTTATCTGAATTAAGGAAGAATTGAGGGATAAGTCTCTTTCGAGATTTTTCAATCCTTCTTCGTCTGGCTGGACGATGATTATCAAAGGTTTCATCTGCTTCTGGATGATAATTTTGGTGAGATTCTCAAGGATTGCCTTAAGGTATAAAATACTGGTTTAGAAATTTCATCCTCAGTATGTTCTGGCAAAGACTCTATGACGTGTAAGTCAGTTTCTGGCCAGAAGGATGAATCTTAGTGGAGCCAAGATGGACCAGTCCACCAAAGTGACTGCATGAGATTGTCTACAGTAGATCCTCTGGATCCAATATCTGCAGGATTTTCTATGGATGGTACATAGCGATACTTAACAGATGGAATGGACTTTATTTCATTAACTCTGTTTGCTACGAATTGAGGTAAGATTTTATGCTCAAGTAACCATGTCAAGACACATTTACTGTCAGACCATAGAAAGGTACATGAATTTTGGAGATTCATTGGTTTACGTGTTGCACGTAGACCTCTAGCACCGATTAAGGCGGCTATAAGTTCCAGTTTTGGAATAGTTATGGATCTCATGGGAGTGACACGAGATTTACCCATAAGGAAACGTACAGAATAAGAATTTGAGTCCTTATTGTGAAAACGTACGTAAATTACCATTGAAAATGCAACGTTAGATGCATCGGTAATTGCATGTAGTTGGCATGCATCAGGATTATAAGTGCCAATATACAATTGTCTGGGAAGACAATACCTAGTAGAATCCATAAGGTCATTAAGGATATTAGTAGCTACAGGCTGTAGTTTCTCTGGGATTGGCTGATCCCATTTCAATTCTTCAGACCAAAGTATTTTAATAAATGATCTGGATGGTATGAAAGCTGGCGCAAACCAACCAAGAGGGTCATAAAATGAAGACATGACCTTCAAGAAAGATCGTTTTGTCCAACAGGCAGTTAGAGCTTGAGTTGTTGGAATATACATAACATCGTTATCCATATCCCAAACTAGTCCTAAAACCTTTACAAGAGGCTTATCCAATGCAAATTTAGGATCAAATTCTTTTCACATAGGTATACAGTTTGTTCCCCATAGTGCAAGTTGCATTGAAATGTCGTTGAACAGTTTGTTCGATCTATAATATAGATCCTTTACCACTTGGAAAGTAGGTAAAGATGTTGCCAGATTGTCAACATAAAACTGTTGTAAGAATTTATCGTGGAATTCCTTATCAACCAGTTGGAAGTGATTTAGCAAAATTGCTGCTAAAAGAAATGGTGTCGTTATTATTCCGAACGGAACACGACAAAACCAAAATACTAATAGATTGGTCAAATCCATAGGTTTAGTAGGGTCTTTTATTCAGAAAAAACGAGTGACATCTCTGTCAGCTGGATGTAGGCCTATCTGGTGAAAGGCTTTTTTAATATCTGCTACTATTCCGTAAGGGTCTTTACGAAAGCCTAGTAAAATCGATATTAAATCTGCTAATATTATTTTCCCTTTGAACATACAATCATTTAGAGAATGATTAGACTTCTTGGTTTTTGCGGAACCATCGAAAACTACGCGAAGTGGAGTACTTTTTGTAGGATCGTATATACCTTTGTGGGGTAAATAGTGCAGGAGCTCAGCTGGAGTATCATGATCTATAGGTTCGATCATTTCCAAGTCTTCCAAAGAGTGAAAATACTGGTCGTATAAATGAAAGAATTGGAGATTCTGTATCATTTTTGGTAGTTGCTGTGCTAGGCAGCGATATGCTAGACGATAATTGTCTAAAAGTGGCGGAGGGTTGAACCTATATGGCCATCGTATTTGATAACGATTGTTTACAAGAGTAATATCCTTGTAAAACAGTCGAAGCGCTTCAGCTTCCACTTCCACTTCAACTAGATTAGTTGTTTCAATACCTAGGGTATCTAACTTCCAAAAATTTTCCACACTTTATGGAGTGGTAAAAAAGATAGAAGTAAAAGCGTCACTTTCCACCAGAAGGTTGATAGAGCCTCCTAACATATGTCCAAAATCAGTACTGATTAATGTTAGAGTAGGGGAGAGTTTTCTGACGTTTCTCACGAAGGACCACATAAAATCATTACCGATAAGCAAATGTATCGTATGTTCATGGTCAATAACGGAGAATTCAATATGCGAATATTGAGGAAAAAGAATTTTGAATTCCTTAAAATCTGGTTGAGATAAATTTTGTGCTATGTAGGGCACAGTGTTTGCCAAAATAAGAACTTTTGTTCCATCAGGTTTTTGGATCTGAAATTGGACTTTAAACAATCGAAAGGTATTCGATGTTGAGTTTGCAGCACCTTTAAAATGCAAAGTCTGATACTCATCAGACATATTTTCCTTAAGATAAGTATTTGTGTGGAAATAAAGAAAGATCATTATTTATAGAAGTATCATTTTCTATAAAAGATTTATGTTGCTGAAACATACTTTTTTCTGGCAAGTACACCTTGTACTCCTCCAGAACTTCCTGCCATGCGTCGCATTTACCCCGAGTGATCGGGTACGGGGTATTAGGGCACAGGTTGGGATGATGTCCTCGTCCCAAGCACTCAAACCATCTGCAGTGTTGTGGTGGCAGCACTCTGCAAACGTCTTCATTTTCATTATGTTTATTAGAACATCGAACGCAGAGATTCCTGCGTTGGTAAAACTGCTTACGTTCGTCCTACGTATTCACAGTACAGCACAGAAAACTGTGATGTGAGCGATCACAGAAGATACAGTTACCTTTTGCGGTAACCTTCAGCACGCTGACGGGGATTAATTTACCTTTCAGTAATCTCAGGTAAACTGAGCCATCAGCACCTGTAACAATGGAAGAATTTGTTGTTGAGGATTTTGAAGACGATGTGTTAGCATCTGTAGATTTAAAACATTTATTAGACGAGTTTGAATTAGGAGGATTAGATTTATCTTTTCCTCTCCTTTTGCCAGTATTTGTAATGGCAAAATTACATCTGCCTTTAGGCTGATTATTCCTATTTCTATTAGATGTATTGGTATTTCTATCAATGTTAGGCTTATTAGATGTTGAGTCTACTTTTTTAGGCACGGATGTACTAAGGTCATTAGTAAGTTCTCAAGTTTTAATAAATTCACGAATTGCTTCAAACAAATGTTTGACATGCCTTTGGCCTGATCTAATATTATTTTGATAGGACCTGGTTGGAAATTTTTTAACTATTATATTAAAAAGTTGTTCCTTGTCTACAGTTTTGCAGACCATACGATAGCGATCTATCATAACAGAGACTGAATCTAGTCCATCTAAAATAGATGTGAATTTATTGGTTATCGTAGGAAAAGCTGTAAGTTGTTCCCACAATGCAGCACGAATTTTAGATTCGTCACCATATCTACTATGGAGAAATTTCAAACGTTGAACGTAACCAACGTCATCGGGAGAAAAATGATTAATTTTTTCAGCGAGAAATTTTGGTACTGCACCCTGGAGTAAATTTATTTTTTGAGGTATCGCAATGTCGTTGCGTTTATTTACATAATTATTAAAACCATTAATAAATCCAGGATATCCCAAAATTTCTCCATTCCATCTTTCCAGATAGAATTTGGGCACTTAAGGTTGGTGAAACCTTTCTCCAACGGATTTTCCATTTGAGATTCCCAACATTTTGGAATATAGCCAAAAGATTGTTTTTGATAATCAGAAATGTTAGTTTCTATGGAAAAAAGAATTGGTTCAGATAGTCCCAATAGTAGATTGGATTCCGTATTATTATCAATAATAGGCACAGGTGTGAACGAATGTTCTGAGGAAGTAGGAGGTAACTTACCTCTGTATGTTTTAGAAGGGGTTGGGGCCTCAAGTTCCTCATAATGTCCGTTTGACATCTGGTCGAAAGTACATTTTTTAGAATTACTTCTTTTGATTTGCAGTTGTTTCAGCTTGGCAAGCTGATCCACACCTTCCTGCTCCACGTAGTCAGCATCTTTCGGATGGCTGGAATGACCACCTGAAGCTTATGAAGTTTAGTGACCTAATTACGAATACGTGTCAATAACACGAACTTCAACACACTAGGAAAGTACGAACATAAAATGTACGTAAAAAAAATATGCGATTGCACACTCTGATGGTTTAGGCAGAAAAATATTTTTCATACCTATATACGGAATATAAAATTGCGTACTCTACCATGTATTTTAGGGTTATATCTGTGAGAATATAAATATTTTTGAAAATATTTCTAATTGTTTACGATCGATTAAAAAATTGGGCATGACCTTAGGACATAATTACAATTTGTTTTAATACATGAATGGTCAATTCACAAAATTTTTCCAAGTTTTTCAAACTGAAAAAAAATCGGGCGTGACCCTAGGACTAGAATCCAATTTAATAACATGAATGGGAAATTCAATAAAAATATTCATTGTCCAGGAACCCTAAAAAAAATCGGGCATGACCCTGGGGCGATAAAAAGTTTTTTAATCGCGACACTTGAAGATGCAAAATTAATTTAAATAAAATTTACGAGAAACATGAGAGTAACCCCAAAATAATCATTGGTAAAATGAACACGTAAATAATTAAATTAATGCAAATAAATGATTTCTCATTCAATAAATATAGGATTTTTCGAATCCAATAGACCTAATTTGAATTTTTTTGTAATTGTGAGATTACGTTTTGTGTAATAATTTTATGTGAAAATAGACGCTAATTACTTGGAAAGTAAATGAAAGCTCATTCAATATAATACTGAAATATTATAATCCATTAGGACTTACCAATTTTTGTTGATAATGGATTGATCGGCGTGTGGATTATTGATTCTGGCCACTACACCTGTCGTATTTTGAGGATATGGAGAAGATACGCAATTAATCACGAGATGAATCTTTTTGGCGAAAAGATGAAAGATCGACGTAATGTTAATTACGGAAAAACGCACAAAATTAATTTTCGAAAAAAGATTTCGAGAAGAAAAAAGTTTTTTCAATATGGACTATTGAATATGTAAGAGATCACGGCATGAAAACGCACAAAAATTACGCAAAAAACGTAAAATTGAAAAAATTACGTAATAATTCTCGCAAATTATTATAAAGCGTACGAAAATACACAAATTTACGTAAAAATTAAGCAAAAAACGCATTAATTAATATACAAAAGAGGAATAAACTCATTAAGGGATGAGCGGTCACGTCCTTGCAGCATCGATAATCAGTAATTTGGAATAGGCGGCAAGGTGGACGTGTTCAGAATTTACATTCTGCGCATGCGTGAGCATACGACGATGAGAATCGGTTGATGCCTACAATGTGCATTGCGTGTACGTAATTGTAGGGTTGCATGTATATACACGTAGGTTGTAAATGTGTGAGTGTGATGTATCATTTGTAGGTTACGACAATGTTTGCGTTTTCGTCCTTGAATATGTCGATGTGATGCATTGACTCTGTATTTTGTCTATTTTCGGACGAATTTCTGCATTTCTTAATTCGTATTTTTTAATCGTGCGAGTGCAAGAGAGAAGGAGTTAATTATATTATGCGATATAAATTCTCGTAGGCGCAGCATTTTTCGTGAGAAAAGACGATTAAAATGTGTATAGATAATTGAGATCTAGAAAATTAATTGTTGTCATAACATTTTTCGATGTCATTTATTGACGGGGAATTATTTAGTACGCAGATATTTTTTCAAGGACTTTATTCTGATATCCGGATGCGTGAGAAAATACGTAATATGGTTAATATTAATGCTAGGGGTGGTGGAAAAATTAATTTAATAATTTTTTCGCCTGTATTTTCGTGTGTAAGACAAAAAAGAGTGTAAAGAGAATGTTTAGTTCTGTTTTTTACTGGGGGCGGCGAATAATTTGTTCGCTGAAAAATTTTTATAGTATTGGAGATACCATGTATTATGATATGTCATTTATTTTTCAAATAAATTTTTTTCTGTGTTCAGCAGAAATAAAATACGATGTATTTACGGTCAGTGAATAGTCTAACTTATTCAGTTATAGTTGAAAATAATAGGGAATTATTCAGGAAAAAATACAAGTATTTTTTAGTTGAGAGTTATGCTTTGTGGAAGTGATTTTTATAGACAAATTTATTCAATCCGCAAAGAATTATTCATTCCTTTTGACCACATACCTAATTGCTCCTGCTACCATGTAGGGGGTAGAAGCTTATAATTAGTGTGGTTTAAGGTCCAAGGGATCATATAAAGTTGGTTGGAGTCACACGCCTGCTCTCACAGCCTTGTAACTCACAACTGACGTTGCCTCAACATCAATATCTCCTCTTCCTAAAGGGAGTACTCTGGCGCATCGCCTGTGCGTGGGAGACCCGTGGGCGGAGCCACGACAACATCCTCCTTCAGTACATGCTCATTCTGGTCAACACCTCAACCTATAATTAAAATATTAATAAATCATGATAAAAAATTCACAATGCACCATTAAAACCAAATTTTAACAAACCAAAAACTATTGTAATTACAATTCTTACCTTATTACCAGCTTAGAATTTCAAAAAATCAATTAATATTACTTCTTATATTACCCGACAACTGAAGTATCTTGATCCTTGAGTATTCTTGAATTTACCTTCCTCAATGACTGTAGTTTTTTGATGAATACATTTTCTACAGACGATTGACCAATATTTTTATCAGTAGAAACGATATTTTGACCAACTCAGGTTTTGGAATTGACCACAGGAACTTGAGAATTTTTTAGAACTATCACAACCATGGTTGACAGATATTACAATGGATTTTGTAAAATATCCGAACTTTTGGTAATAAATCACCAAACTCACTAACAAAAAAATTTTTGAAGTCCAAAAATATATATTTCAAAAATTTTTATCAAAAATAATTATTTCTCCATTTAATAGGGGAGAAATTATTTAAAAAATTTATCATTGACTAACTATTAAAAAACTTTTATATGGTAATGGATTTGAATATTTCAAAAATGCGAAACACCTACTAGTTTCTGTAACGGCAAAAAGAGGTGGTAATGTACCTAATTAGAACCACTTTCGATGTTACACCATACACAAAATATCACGTACTAAAAGCAGTAATACTTCTAAAAATAATTCAAGTTTATCATCCACAAACTATAGTGGACCTTAACATATAATAGAGACTCAATAATATTTTAAAACACACGAGTGAGTTTACACATTTAATAAAATAATAAGTTGTAAATCACAGTACATATAATCATACGTTAATATTAATACATATACAATCACAATTCAACAAGCAAGACTGTCTGTTCACCAGAGACTTCTACTAGAGAGGTTCCAGGTACTTAGAAGTAGCTGTTGAGGAACTGTGTCTTTTTCCACTGAATCGAGGGATTATTTACTCATTCAGGGTATGAAAACGTACGTGTCAGATAGGTTAAGTGAGGTAGGGTGTTGTTATTATAGGGTTGTGCTGACTCGTCGAGTATTCGAGGGACAGGCACAAGTAGGTCATGAATATACAGGTAATATGTCTATATTCATAAAATTAAATACAGGTAATTTAGTGGTTGTTTATAAAGAGTTATAGGATGATTATTGTTGATAAATATATACGTTTTGGTATTCGAGTCTGTGTGGACGAATATGTTCGTCATTTCTAAAAATAGACGAAAATATACGTTACACAATTCTCTGGGGGGAACAAAAAAAATCAGGAAAAAAATTTTTCCAAAGTCTATCCAACAAGTACGAGTTTAAAAAAAAATTTTCTTATTGACTATGCATGGTTAAAATTATGTCATATAATGCGAGAATATATACTTAGAATAAAATATTTTACAAATATTAATTATGAGTAACAAATTTTTTCTTAGGTATATAGGTAATTAGTATATCGTATTATTTTGTGTAATTTTTACAATGCTGTGCTTTTTGTTAAATTAGCACAATTTCGATGGGAGGTTAACTTTAAATATACAATAATAAAAATTAAAATAAGAGATTGTAATTAACCACAATAAGAATATCCCATTGACAAAAGTTAGATAATCATTAAAATTTTGATCGGGTATTTGTAGTTCAATGGATTTAATTTTATTCTCCAAGTCGTTAATGGGAACTGTGTAGGGAACAAAATTTTTCCATTTGGGGTTATAGACCTTTGTCGTTGCTAAGTCTATGGCAAGAACAAAAGGTTCCGTAGAATTGGAGAAATATGTCCAAAGAAATGGTAAATGATTTTCAATTTTAATAGTCTCTTCCAATGATTCAGAGAGACAGGGGATTTCTATTGGGATAATTACTGTATTTTTATTATTTTCGTCAATATTTTCAATTTGGATATGACAACGTACGTCCAGAATAAAGGTTCCGGGGGAATTATTATTGATTTTTAGTTTTTCGGATTTTTTTGTAATAGAATTAGTTGCTACAAGAGAATTGAAGTTTACGTTAGTGTGTCCAATAGGATGTACTAGTGTTTGGTTATTATTAGGATTACATTTAAACGAACAAGATTGTAATAAATTTTGATTTAAGTCTTGAAAGAAAAGATTTTTTGGATATGATGATAATTTATCACTTCCTCTATTAGACGGAAGGAAGCATAATGGTTTATCCAAATTACAATAATGGAGGTTAGTTCCACTAGTGTAGCGTACGGAGTTTGTTCTGATTTCGTGAATAATCAGGGATGGTTCTTGATGCCAGCTGCACAGTTCATTCGAATGACTTTTGAATGTGAGCGGGATGAAGTCGTAAATTTCGTATTTAGAGTCTAATTGTTTTAGGGGGATTTTGATTTCCAATTCTAAGGTATTTTTAAAGAAATTGCAGTTTACAAGTTCAGCATGATAGTAATTTTGAATATCCTTAATGGGAATGGCTAGATCAATGTCTAAATTTTTTGTAATTTCCAAAAGTTTTAATATATCTTTTTCCAATATTTCTTTCGAAATAATTGAGGAAGGGATCATATGAGACTTACACGATGTTGAGATGTTTGATAATCTTAACGTGCTTATAAGGTAGTTATCACAGAATCCTTGGATATAATTTAGAGAGATTAGAAGTTCATGTTCTTATTTGTATGATCGATAAAACTATGCAGATTAGTGGACGTATTTACTAACACTGCATGTTCAGTCAACAGTTGATTTTTTATAATGTCGTATTCTTCTTTCAACGAGATTTCGTTAGCCAGAAAATTTCGTCCATCTCTAAAGTTTAGCACTTGACAGCAAAAGCATAGCGCATCTCCGAAGAAGGACCTAATCAGGGTGAATACGCTTTGTTAGCTTCGAATGGAGGATGGCGTTGAATAGAAGTCTTGAATCATGGCGGTATTTTGTTCTTTAAGGTTTTTTATTGCGTTTTTTAAACGTTTTGCCATTTCTGCATATTTGAAATTTTTCCAGGTTGTTTTATTACACAACCGGTGTTTAAAATTTGTTGCTAATAGCCTGTCTGCTGATTCATGCAGATCTAGCTTAATAGAGTAAATTATTGGGGGAGATTTAGAATATACGAAAATATTGCTTATTTCTTGAAAATAAGCGCCAGTTGACGCCGTTGTAATCCTATATGGGTCAGACGATGTTCTTTGCGCAATAATAATCGAAGAAATAGTTATTGCGAAATAGAAAAGTAGATTCGTATACATTTTCTGAAACAGAAAAATTGCAACGTCCGAATTATTTACAAGTAATTAGATTTAGGAATTTGTTATGAAATGAGAATGCTGGGGCAAAGGGAGAGACAAAATTTTGTAGACGTTCGAGCTACCAATTTTGGTCGGGTGGTTAGTATAAAGTTTATTAATTTTGATCGATTAGTTAGAGATTTGAGTTCTCTCCTTCTTGATTTGTCCGTCTTTTTTGCACCATATATTTGTTTTATTACTTTTGTTTTTTTGGTGTTTGTTTGCGGAGCCACGTTTTTTAGTAAGGTGACTTGTGAACTTGTTTAATTTTAATTCGAGAAAAAAAAACTTTCTGAAGGAAAAAATGTCGGTTGTGTATATGAATGACAGTATGTTTATGTTGTCAGAAGTTTTTGAGGATAATGAGACCTGGTTTCTCGGAGATCAGGTTCTCACCAAAATTTGACAATTTCAAGTTTGTATGTGTGAGCCTCGTTTATATTTTTTGCTTCATCGTCTTTTTTCGCTATTTTATCGCGTGTCTACTGTGTCCGACCATGGTGCTTTCTTGAATGACTTCGAACTGTCAAGGAACCCTGGTGAAGTCATCGAAGAAGATTTGGGTTTCTGGAGCCATTCTGTTCGGTTTACCTGTTGTCCCAAATCCGAAGAATATGCCAAGAAGCTATTGTTTGAGCTTCGCATATTCTACCCTCATTCGATGATTGTTGAATTTGGGCCATCCGGGCTCAAACTGGTTTTCTGAGGGAACCTAGACGCTCAAGGGTTGGTCGGGCTGGGCATACTCTCCAGCCTTTTGGTTGGTCTTTTGTGTGTATCACAACAGACCAACAAGAAGGTTACCGTAGAATATGTCCATCTTGACCAGTTTTATCTCAATGATCTTTTGCTCGGAACAGCTGGAGTTCGCTTTGTCCAAATATTAATCAGCATTATAAACCTCATTTACACCTCTCAAACTCCACCACTGGTTTTCATCTTCAGCATCACTATGATGCCACTGAGTACAACCGAGCAATGTCCTATCGTGGCAGATGGCTGCTGTCTGAACCAACTGTCTACTCCTTCTTATGGAATACCCCTTCGATAGAAGAAAGTATATCCACCGAAGAGAGTGGATCCTCAGATGGCGCTCGAGATCAGGAAAATGCGTCCCTGATGTCGACAGAAACCAGCAGTTCAGCCAGCTGAGAATGGCTAGAAGAGTTTCTAGAGGGATATTCCGAGACATGGGCTATTGGTGAGTTTTTTCAAACACATTTTTATACCGATTTTTTCCTAGTATTTCGTATTTATGGTTATTTATATTTTTTATGACTAGTGTAGGCTGGGAGAAATAAGGAGGAAAGAAAAGAAAGAAGAAAAAGAGAGAGAAAAAAGAGAAGGAGAAAAAAAACAATTGTGAGTGAAAAAACACGTAGATGCAGGTAATATACTTTACACACATCTACTCTTGTTTTTTCTGAGGGCGACCCCTTAGTTTAGGTAAGATTTGGGTTGGGATAGGGGTTTCGAGATTTTTGCGGTTTTTTTCCAAATTTATTTTGCTATTTGTTTCGTTATTATTACAAGATTTATACGGGATTAATCGTCGCGCGAGCACCATTTTGTCGTATGCAGTTTTATCGTCTGTTTTGATGCGAATTATGTAATTTAGATCCGTGACCTTCCTAACAATTTTATGAGGTCCGGTGTATTTCATTTTATTTTTCGCGACGTTTTTCAATTGACGCAGCAAAACAAGGTTGTTGGGCTTGAAGTCAATGATCTTGTGGTGCGTGTTATAATGTTTTGCGTTTTTTTCCGATGCTTTCTTTGCTAAGCTCGGCATTTTTTCTCTCATTTGAAGAAGCGTTTCAATTTCTTCTTCATGAGTTATATTATTTTTAGAGTTTTCCGTAATTTCTGGTAAATGTACTTCAGGATTAAATCCATGAAGTAGGTAGAATGGGGATTTATTATTTAATTGTTCAATCGGACTTATATTGTATGCAAAGATAATTTTATTAATGGTCTCCATCCATTCTTTTTCATTTGAATGGTCGTATTTCAAGAGTGATTTTTTAATGACACCGTTGATTTTTTCAACGAGTCCTTGTGATTGGGGAGAATAAAATGAGGAGTAAATAATTTTGATATTATTCTCTTCACAGAATTTGCAAATGGATTCATTTGCAAAATGACCGCCGTTGTTGCAAGAAATTTTTCCGGGTGTGCCATATGTGTAACAAATAAATTTCAAATACTCAATTACACATTGAGCATTTGGGTTTTTTGTTGGGCGTATGGTACAAAAGTTTGTGCTTTTGTCGACACTGACAAGCACGTACGAGTGTTCATACTCCGTATTAAACTTCCCTATGAAATAGATTTCTAAATGCGAAAATGGTTTAGGATTTTCGATTTCTATATGTTTGAGGTAGCCAGCCTCTTTCGGGGAATATTGTGCCATTTGACACTCATGACACAACAATACATATTCTGTTATTTTTTGTACCATGTTTTTGAAGAAAAACTGGTTTTTTATTTTGTTTTTAGTTTTTTTAATTCCGAAATCACCTCTGTACAATAGATCGTCATGTAGTTTTCTTAGAACTACCGGAATTAATTTTTCAAGAATTACAGTAACCGCTTCATCATATGATGAGGTTGGGTTAGGTAATTTCTTTAAAACATTATTTTCGTCGAGAAAATATAGTTGTATCGTACGATTTAATTTTCGTATTTTATTTTTATCCTTTTTAATTTCGTTATAATTTAATAATGAAATAACATTTTTCCAATGTGGGTCATTTTCCTGCATTGTTTTTAAATTTTTGGGTAAATTGATTTTTTGGAGGGGTTCAGAAGTTTGATCTTCTGTTTGGGGAGGTGATGTAATATCGGGATTTGAGATTTGCGAGGAGTCGGGAGTCACAGAAGGGGTTATTTCGATATGATTATCGGGATTTGACTCTCTTCTAAGAGCAGATCTGGTGACTACATTTGTAGTTTGATTGGGGCAATTTTGAGAATGCTTAAATTCATTCTGTGGGTTTGTGGTTTGTACCACTGGATAATATGGGAAAGTTGATGCCAGGGAGGGGGGTAGTAGTAATTTTGGGACATAGTACTTGGGTGGTACCACGTATTTGTGTTTTGATAAAACAAAGGGTTTAATGGGGCAAGATTTTCGTTGTGAGTTCTATATAAAGTGTTTACATTTTTCTCTTCATCATTGAGAGCATATTTTTTATCTACTAGAAATTCACCTTTTTCGAATGTAATTTTGTCCGGTTCATCATGAGGACGGGAAACATATCAGCCATACAATTATTTTTTCCGGCAATGTGTTTAATTTGGAAACTATATTCATTTAGTTTTGAGATTAATCTAATTAATCTTGGGCTTGGAGTATTGAATTTCTGATGATAAATCAGAGGCTTATGGTCCGTGTATACTACTTAGCGTAATGCTAGTAAGTATCCACGGAAATGGGCTAATGCATTCGTGATTGCCAGCATTTCCAAGTCAAAAGAACATAATTTTGACTGGGCAGGTTGGACTCTTTCCGAGAAGTATCCAACTGGATGTTTATGCTTTGTAACGGGATTAGTTTGCAGCAGCACTGCACCTAATGCAATTTTTGAAGCATCAACTTCCACACAGGTTTCCGATTTCGGATCATAAATTTTGGAGGTAATTTTGTTTTTGTGGGGCTGCCATTAATGGTGCCAGAGGGGCAATCATTTGAGTATTAGCAGCCACATACGAGGGGTTTTGGGGAGTATTAAATGATATCCTGTTCCATGCTGGAGCGTTATTCCAATTTGAATTCCAACTTGGGGGGTCAAACTGGTTCCAGTTTGGAGCTCTGTTGGAGTAGTAACCATTATTATTTCTAGGGAAATTGTTTCTACGAAAATTTGGGTTGAAATTTCTACCTTTATAATTAGGATTAAAATTTTGATTATTATTTCGATTTTGATTGTTTTGGTTCCAGTTTTGGTTCTGGTTCCAATTACCATTATTGTTGTTATTATTATTATTATTCCTATTTTGATTTTGCTTTTGGTTTTGATTTTGATTTTGGTTTTGGTTATAATTATTTTGTTCATTATTATTATTTTTATTTTTCCTGGATTCCTGAGATTTCAAAATGTTCGCTATTGCAGCGCTCATTTTTTCCATCTCAGCTTTCCAGACTGGATCGATGATACTAAATTTACATTTTTTTCAGTTTTCTTTTCCGTTTTTCCAGCTTTTAATTCCTCAATAGTTTTTTTCAAGTTGTTCGATTTTTCTCTGTAGGAGGGTGTCTGAATGTCCAAATACTTTGTCTTTAAACTCTAAGTATTTAGAGAAGGCCTTATCGAGTTCTTGAATTGTTTTTGGTTCTTTTCTTATTAAAAATACTCTTTCCTTTTTGGGAAGATTAGGCATTATTTTTTCGATTATTTTTTCTTCAGTAATATCTGGTTCAATTTGTTTTAAGATTCTTTTCACGAACATAATGTACGCAGGGAAATCAGCTTCACCATTATATTTCCTTTCGTGCAGTATTTCGCATAGTATGGGTTTGGTTCTAGTAAAGACTTCCAGGATTTTTTGTTTAGTGTTTTGCCAATTGTTACATTTGGGGTTTGCTTGAATTCTGTCTTCAAACATTTGTTTAGCGAGTCCTGAAAATGCAATTCTTATTTTTTTGAATTTCATGTTAGCATCCCAATTGAACGATTCTGCTTCATTTTCAAATCCAATTAAAAATGAAACAATATCTTCAGTTGGGGTGTGCCCGTATAGGGAAGGTCTGACATTTACCGCAGCCTTTCCTGTCATTTTATTTTCTAAAGGTATGTAGGGGTTTTCTAAAATTCTAGTTTCAAGTTCTGGGCTGAGGAAATCTTCGTCAGATTTTTCTAAGCACTCAGTAATATCGGCTAGGTTAATAACTGACCTAACTCTTGGAAGTGGTGTGGGGTTATCCAAATTTTCCAAAAGTGGAGTTGACGTAATAATGGGATTAAAGTATTTTCTTATTACAGGATTTTCTAATTTGGGAATTTGTTCACGAGGTTTTCGTGTTGTTTGTAAAATAATTTTTATATTTTCAGGGGTTAATAGTTTTTGAATTTCTTTACTAGATTTAATTTTTACTAGGATATCCTCTTGGGTTTTTATACGAGAAAAATATTTTTTATCAACTTCGATATTTAAATTTTGACACGTTAATTAGTTCAAAATTTTTAGCTTCGATAAGCCAAATTAAGTTTGTTTTAGTAGTATTGGGTTCAGATAAATTTTCCCAAGTTTCATTCATAAAAATAAATTTTTTCGCAACTTAATATTATTTAACAAATCTTAATTTTAAAGGAGGGACGCGAATTATAATTAATATTAATTGTTACTTTGTTTTTTTTTCTTTTTTGTTTAAACAGGAGCTTGATTGATCCGCTGCCACTTTCACCGCTGAAACCTTCTTCACCTTTGATTGTAGATATATCTGTTGTTTCTTAGCTTTTGTAGAATAAATATCCTTTTGTTGGTTTTGAAGTTTGGTTTTTTCTTTTCACTACTGATCTTTTTCCACTTGCAAATAACCTTTACTTCCTTTCCTCAAGAGCACGCCTTACACCTTTCTCATTGAGTACTTAACTAAAGTTTTCAAGGTTAGAGCAAAGTACTTCGGATCAGAGGAATTGAAACAGCAACTTGAATCAGCAACTCCAGAAGATAGTTACTAGAGCGAGAGTTTGATTGGCAATAGCAGACCAGTTGGGCGCCAATAATGTAGCGGCTAAAAGAGGTGGTAATGTACCTAATTAGAACCACTTTTGATGTTACACCATACACAAAATATCACTACTAAAAGCAGTCTAAAAATCTTTGATTCCTTAAAAAAAAACACAAAAAAGCAAGAAAAATTACCAAAACATCGGATTATATAGCCATATTCCCCAGTGAGATATTGCCATCACCACCAGATTTTTCAAAAATTTACAGGTGATAACAAGGACAACAGAAATTCTTTAGTTAAGGGAAATTTAGGAGAAGATGTTGCCAAATAATCATTTAGAAAGAGGGAAAAATAAAGAAATTATCGGACTAAATGGGTATAAAAAAGATAGAAAACTATTGTTATCGAGAGGAATTCATCACCTTCAAGTCCTCTAATAAATACCATAGAGAAAGACAACTATCGGTGCTTCATTGGTAAATAAAAAAAGACAGAATCAGTAATAAAATTCGAAAATAGAAGCAACTGAAACAGAAGCAGTTCTTGTCTCAATGCTGATAAATATGAATCGTATCACTTTTTCCATATAGTTCATCTAAAGCTATTCATAAAAAATTACAATATTTCCTCTAATTACCCAATACTTCCCTCATAAATCGGTAAAAATCGAAAAAAAACTAGAATAAGATCTCAAGGTAATAATTTGCCTGATATTGGAGGAGAAAAAACAATAAAAAATAAAAACAAAAAAAATTACGAATTTGTGAGAGAGGACCAATATTAGAAGAAATATATCGGTGAAGAAGTGGAAGTGGCGGTGAGAAGGGAAAAAAATAGAGTTCTATTACTGACACAAATAAACTGGCAAAAAATTGTCTGTATTATATATGTATATGTGTGTGTCAACTCTTATTTATTACAAATTGAAGTAGTTGCCTCACTAGGCGTATGCTCAACAAATATCTGCGTACAATCTATTCGCAGACGACTTTGATTTTTGCCTATATTGAGTTAGGTAATGTATGTGTAGGTATTCGCATGAAATTATTTCACTTTACTGGTGACCGTGCGTTTTCCAGACTGTACCTCTTCTCTGCTCTTTTTAAACCATTTCAGTGTTATTCTTCTATGACTTACAGAATAAATTATTAGTGAATTTTTTTTTTTTGAGCCAAAGAATCGAGGCTTTGAGTGGATTGACTTCATGAGTAACGAGATGAGAGAATTGAATCGGTTAGTTTAGTGGATTCATTCGAGTAAGTGAGTTAAAGATTGATTGTATTTCGAGTAAATTGGTGAGCGAGTAAATGAATTGGTTGAATTTAGGTTTAAAAAGATGGTTTAAAGTTCAGCCGGAAATTAGAGTTGATTTCGATCGAGTAGGGGAATGGGAGAGTTTACTATGGCTCTGTAATTTGACGGAATTTGTGAGAAATTTTTAAACATTCAACTAAATTCAAGTGATCTAATAAGTATGTAACATGTGAATGAGTTGCTTCTTAATGGTAAATCAGTTTGCTTCATTATAGGAAAAAGAAGTTTAATATGACATAATGGAGCCGATTATTTGGGTATTGATTAAGAATTGAGGCGTTAGTGATTTTCTGATAAATTATAAGTGTGAATTGGGTAAAATTGTACTGCGTGAATTTCGAGCACGAAACTTCTTTGTTTTGTATGTTTTTAAATAGATTCTTCTTCGGTTCTTCCTAATCAGCTTCGTGAATGATTTGTGTGAAATTTAAAATCGTCCATCCTATAGGACAGCTAATGGACTACTACCGTAGGTACCATGTACAGTGTTTATGATAGTACATCAACGATTGAAAATTTGGTTCAACTTGCTCTTGTTGATTTGTAGCCGCAGAAGTAAAAAACTTCGGCTGCTGAAGACGATATTGTTCGATTATCGAATTTTAAATCAATTAATGCGATCAAATTTGTCGATATAGGATTGCAGAGTCAGAAATAACGTCTATGTTTTAAGTGGGTAGAGCTGATCGACAGCGTAACATATCGTCCATGCCATCTTATATCATTTACCCATCTCTCAAGACAACTGGAATCTATATGCAATTTAATCTACTAAAATTGCTCGCGAGAATATTGATAAATTCTGTATGTCATCGAGCTCATGGTGATCGAAATTCCTTCTTGCGGCTGTAAGGCAAAATGGTTAGGCGATGGTCGCGATAAATTTTCTTTATTTTCTGTTTCGGGTTGCCTTTTGATATTTTTGCCGATGTATTTTTCATCAATTTACATTAGTCTAACGCCACTTTTCTGGCCAAACAGAATAGAAAGTGGAAAGCATCTGAGGAAAAAAGTATACCTGCCTAACGTAAATTGTAAAAAAATACGAGCCCGTATTTCACGATTGAATTAACGATATAAATTTTTTTTTTTTTTTATTTCTCTCGTTTTCCGTTTCATTTAATTTTTCGTCGAATTGTTTCGGTAGAAATGCGATGCAACAATTGAGTGCAAAAAGAAACCAGAGCGAGAGACAGTGGGAGGGAACGAAAATAGAAAAAGTACAGAAAAAAGTAAAAAAAGGGTTGTTAAAGGACTCAACTTCCATTATGCTCCTTATCTTGGGAACATTTTACTGAGAGCGAAAAAAAGTGTTTGGTGGTGGTGAGTTTATCAAATTTTCTTCTCTTTTTTGCGTATTCCAACTTGCATTTGAAATTTTAAACTCTCAATTTCTTCTTCACTCGGTTGATGCTCTTTTTCCCCCTAATTTCGCCTGCGCAATCATTTCAAAGTCGACATATTTTTTTTTATGTTGGTCTACAAATGTGTGGTGTTTCAAATCATTCACAAGATGTTCCGAAAATAGCGCCTCGTCGTCTTTTGTAACAGTAAGTATTGTGAACTAAAATACGTGGGTGGGGGCAGGTGGGCGTTTGACCTCTAAATCTCGGCGAAAATTCTACTTTTTTTCACGTACGTACTTATAAAAAGAAAATAACTTTATATTCTCTCTTTAAAAAAATAGTGTATTACACACAAGATTCAAAATTAAGTGCGTTTAAATGGGAGGGAAATATTTCGAAATGAGCGCAGCAAGTGAGAAATTTTCGAGTCATGTAAACTCACATTTGAAACTTGTTATTGTTAAGAAATATATTTTTATAATCAAAGATCAGAAAGCGACAAAACGTTAATTAAATGCCTCATAAATATTCTAAATGATGGGTGAAATACTTATGAAACGACAGAATACATTGCAGACACATAACGAGCATATAAATTAATACTAGAGGTACAATTCGCTCGTTTTCAGTGAGGTCCCTGTCCCCACTCCATTAAATCTAAACGTCCCATTGAAACTACATAGGAGCCCTATAATCTGTTGTCTTTATGGTTAAGTTTACTGATAACGTTAATATAAGCCAATTTTATGCATGATTTCATATTCTTTTTCAATTTTCTCAGTTTCTAAGCGCTTAAATTTATTGTTCTTGAGCTCACTTAATTTTTGAAACGTCTAAAATTTAATTTTTTTTCTCAGAAAAGTAGCTATCTCATTAAATAAGGGAATTATGGCCAAAAATTTGGGAAAAACGCATATTTCTTGTGTATTTTAAATGGGACATACATATTGTGCTTCTAGTATTAATTCATATGCTTGTTGAACACATCTTATCCAGCATAAGCAACTGTGGTGCTATATGTAGAGAGTGAGTCTGTCATACAGGAAGTTGGAGATTGAAGTCTCACTCAGTGTACGTTTTCTTTATGGTTCTTAATATTATTTCCATTGATAATTTTAATGGGAGATTGGGTGACTTTTTTAACGGACAAATAGAAAAAAAGAAGGGTACAATATCACAATTATTGAAATAAAAATAAAAATATTGCCGGTTGAAGTTCGTCATTTTGATTACAGTTTTATAGATTAAAAGTCTTGAGACACCACTTTGTGGCGTCAGCCCTGGATTTTTGCTGGCAAGTTGGATTACATGCAGTTTGATGTTTTGGGGGAAGCAATGAAAATTTTTTTTTCGCCCATGTGTGTGGCTGTGTGGGTAATGGTGCATATGCATCGAATATAAAGGAATATATTGGCAAAATAATATTGTGAAATATCAGAGTTGATTAAAAATGCTACCTGCATAAAAAAATCAAAATAGACATGGAACATATCAGATACATACCTAGTTTTCATTTAGAAGGGATTTCGTTTTTTGTACATTCTTCTGTTGTCTGATGAAAAATTGGCTAATATTATGTTGAAGAGAAATCACTTTGTGTACCTGGTTATACTGATAAAAAAACTAATGTTTTGATAATAGATCTGCATTGTTTGAATATGTTGTAAGCACAGCTTGACTATTTAAATTAATGTTAGTAGCAAGAAACATGTTGAAAGAGTTGATTGAAGTTGGGGCGAAATTGAATCTTTCGGCCAGTGGGAAAAAGAGTGTTGGTTGTAAAACAGAGGGCAAAGTGACAACGTTTAATGAGGCAAAAAGAATATGCAGCATTCAAAAATGTGACTGGAGTCACACCTTTAGGAAATTTCCTTGAAGAGAATAGTTTAAAGCGGAAGAGAACAGCCGTGTATAGATTGATGAGTATGAAATGAGAAAATACACTGAAACAGGAAAATTATGAATTGGTCGATTGTGTATTGCAATCAGGCATTTGAAGTAAAAGTTTTTTAAGGTGGTTGAGGAAGTCCGGATAGAAAATAAGGAGAGCTGATGAATTGAGATGTGTAGTGAATTTGTCACCGTCATTAGCGGCATTCACTGCAGAGATTTCGTAATGTGCGGAGAGTCGGTGGATGAAAATTAATATTTAGAAAGCGTCCTTCGCATATGGTTGAAAATTTTGACATTTCTTAGGTTTTTCCCTCAGAGCACTAAAAAAAAATTGAAGAAAGAGCCATGAAAATCTAAATACATTTTTATGGAGAAATACTATCCAATTGGAATGAGGTTTCAACCGCAATATTTGCTTTGCCAGTATTTTCAATTTTTCGAACCGTACGTCGCTCGGGGTCGTTCTGCTTGGCTCAGTGAGTTCTTTGCACCATTTTAAGGGATGCGTCATTTGCGGAACAACCTGTCGAGGAGGATTTTCATTTCCACCCACTATGATCTGCGGTGAGCCGGGGGAAGGTACTGTACTTTTCAATTCCAGACAAAGGGAAAGCGTTTTCTCTTTCGCAGCGATTAAGTGTAGCGCAAAAATGAAACTTAAAGATGAAAGAAATATACCATTTTTGAGGACGTCGACTTTATATTATTTTCGATAGAGAAGTTTCGCGTTTTATATGCATTATGAACCAAAAATACGAAGCGGCCAATTTTGTTTTTCATTTTCAATATAGTCAAATCGTGTTTCACCGATTTTGCAAATATTTGCAAATGTGTATCGAACACGTGACCAAGCATGTTTCGCATCTTCAAAGCGAAAAATTTTCTGTCTGAAGAAATTGATGAAAAAATGCGTTGTCAAGTGGGTCTCGGATAAATTTTGTAAATCATTTTTCCGGATGGACCCATTTCTAGACTGGTCAAAATTATTCGTTCGTTCATCTCGTAAGCTGGTTGCGTTCTTACTCCTTGAATGAAAAAGGGAGGGGTTTGGCTCGACGTTATGAAGTTAATTCGTAGGTTTTACTTTTCCAATACACATACCAAAGAGAATCTAATTTTTAAGTATTACGGTTTTTGTTATACGACCAAACGTTATACTAACATAGACGAGGTACCAATTTAAACCGTTTAACGGTAGGTATTGTAGTAGATTCTGCAGTCTTGCGGCTTTTGGTCGAACCAATTCGACCATATGTTATCATTTGGTTATAAACTAGTGTTACCATTGTGGGTATTACGCGTTTCTCAGTTTAATTTGTTTAGTTTAAAAAGATGCGTCCGTTATTAATAATTTTATAAGTATACGAAAATGAGCATAATTTTCAGAAATAATTGGTAAATATGTTTGTACAGAAGTAGTTCGAGGGCTGGGAGGCCGAGTTGAGAGGCTTCTTGCGACTACCTAATTCGCATTACCTACCCTTTTCCGACAATATTACTATTTTTCTGCTGGAAAAGGTAAATCATCCATTTCGCTGAATGCGAGTTTATGTTGCTTGTATTTTTATGTGCGTAAGTTTTCGTAGAAAATCTATGCATCACGATTGATTTGATATCAAGACTCAGGGGTAAGGATATATTCATTTTTCATTTCTTGACCTGAGAAAACTTTTGGCATTATTAGTTGAAATTCATATATATATATACCTACACAATTCTACGAAACACGGTACAGGACGCAATTTATTAAGTTGCCTTTTTTTTTTTTGGCCAAAATGGTTATAAAGTGCGTAATTTTCAAGTGATATGTAAGAAATTTGATATACTGACGTTGAATATATTATATTATAACATTCCGCAAAATTAAGTTTCATTCGACTGAACGGTTCATCCGTAGAAGTGATTTGTAAAATTCTTAAATTATTGTGAAAAAGAGAAGATAAATTCTAGACGAACTAACCAAGCTGGTTGGAAAGAAGCTTGCTGTTATTTTACTTGTTAAGCTATCATTTAATAATTTGCGTTCCTATTAATTTATAACTTCGCGATACAATTCATCAAGAATTTTCTTGACAATTCATAGAACATAATTTTCATCCAGCATTCTGCTGAATAATTTTGATATTTTGTTTATTTATTTATTTATTTATTTGTTTATTTATATACCTATTTATTTATCTATATTTTAGTTAGTTTTTCTTTTGATTTGAAAAATCTACAGCATGGTATACTGCGCCAGAGTTTTACTTTTTAAACCAAACAAAAGTCTAGCGCAGCAAGCCTCGCTAGAAAAAGTAGGTTTGAGAAAAAGAATTATGAATTTTGATGTCACATTAATTGTCTAAAAGATTATATACGTTAATGGTATGTTATGACAGTATGAAATGAGTTAGCTGCAGATTAGACAATGTAAAATTTAAAAGCATTATTTCTTAAAAAAATGAAAAATTAATTAAGATGATAAAGTTGGTACATAATCGTATATAATTTAAAATAAAATCAAAGAAATATAATAAAGTTATGGAATAAAAAAAAAACAAAAAACATTAACTTTCTATTAATTATTGTAAAAAGAAAAGTTCATGAAAATTAAAAAAAAAAAAAGAAGAAAAAAAAGCCTTTTGGGAAATACCTACCGGCCAATCTGCGCCAAAATTAGTAGCGTATTACAATAAATTCAAATAAATATTATTTCGAATTTCGTGGTTATTGGTGAAAAATTGAGCATTTTGTAGCCCAAATAAAAACAAAAATGGTGGTACCGGATACGCACCAAAATCTACATGTATGGTTCTTGGTTTAGTACAAATGTTCGTAGGTACCAAATTTCGTGATTATCCGATAAAAATTGCGACCTGTACCGTGTGAACTAGAAATTAACATATCCTATTTATCTATCCTATCTACCTATCTATCTATCTATCTACCTATCTATCTATCTATCTATCTATCTATCTATCTATCTATCTATCTATTTATATCTATCTATCTATCTATCTATCTATCTATCTATCTATCTATCTATCTATCTATCTATCTATCTATCTATCTATCTATCTATCTATCTATCTATGTTTCTATCTATCTATCTATCTGTCTGTCTATCTGTCTATCTATCTATCTGTCTGTCTATCTGTCTGTCTATCTATCTATCTATCTATCTATCTGTCTGTCTGTCTGTCTGTCTGTCTGTCTATCTATCTATCTGTCTCTCTATCTATCTATCTCGCTATCTATCTATCTATCTGTCTGTCTATCTGTCTGTCTGTCTATCTGTCTATCTATCTATCTATCTATCTATCTGTCTACCTATCTGTCTCTCTATCTATCTATCTCGCTATCTATCTATCTATCTATATATATACATATATGAATTTGAATTATTGGTGCCAAAATTTTTCTGTGGACATGAAACGAAAAACGTACCCACCCCCAGTCCTGGGTGTTAACACCTTACCAAGTGTAATAAGTAGACTTTCTAAAAAAAACCTACTTAAAAAGAAGAAAAATGTGTTTCATGAAAAATTCAGTATCAGCCTTTTGGTGGTTGAAATATCGTATCTCTGCGGTACATTTACAGCCAGCTAACAGCTCTAGCCAATCGAGTGTTTAGTCAACAAACGTGAATGAATGTATAATTGAATAACATTATACACCGACCGACATTGAATATATTCGACCACTTATCTGGTTTTAAACATTATAATTGAGTGGGAAAGTACCAAGTCGTCTCTAATATTATAGAATTAAAAATGTTATAGGGTTTAGCTGACCGAAATATATTTCATTTTCGAATTTTAAAATTAATCGAAATTAGTTATTTTTTCGTCGTCAACTCTTATGGTTTGAAAAGTTTTACATACTCGGTTAAACTTTGAAAACTTTTAATAATGAAACGAATGGGAGAGGAGGTGCGCTCACACAAAGGTGTTCAAGATTAATGAAGGTAGGTAATTAACGCAGGCGTAAGTGAAGTGAATGAAATCGACGGGTGCTGAAACGATCCTCTACCAACTGGCATTTGTGGAAACAATCGTTTTGCATTCGTATTGGACGAATTATCCGCAGGAATTTAACTTTCTAGGTGTCACGTAGTCAATTATGTGATTCGTTAATAGAGTTTAGAATTGGAGAATTGCTTTCTCCATACCAATTTTCTTCTCCTACTGGTTTCTTCCATAAATGTTGCCCATTTCATAGTACTGTAACATCAACTTTTTTGCAACACCCACCCTAAAAAAATATGTTTTTGTGAGTCTTGACTAAACAGCAAGTATAAGTAGAATTTAACCTGATATAAAAAAGTGAAAAAAGTAATAAAAAATGCATTAAAAAGTGAAAAATAATTCTTACAAATTTTCTCCAGCAAGATCTATGTCTAGGGACTGGAATTATTGCAGTCAGCGCTAATTAAGAAGTTTTGTCATAAAATTGGAAGGAATTGATGCTAGTATAAAGTCTATATAATGCCGTATAAAGGAGAAGAGCGCCGATTTTAATAATTCCAGATCCGTGGACTTAGATCTTGCTGGAGAAAATTTAAAAGAATTATTTTTCACTTTTTAGGGTATTTTTTATTTCTTTTTTTTTAAAGTCGGTTCTTTTTTGAAAAAAATTTTTTTCAATGATTTCGTTTTTAGCGTTAGTAAAAGTATTACTTTAAAGCTACAGGTAGCAGTTTGTTTATTTAAAGATAACTCCAAAACTACCTCAACGATTCTGAAAAAAATTTAATGGAGCCATCGTAAGATCATTCTCTATTATTTAAAAAAAAAGTTCATATAAATCAGTGCTCAGTTTGAGAAGTTATGGTGGAACAAACACAAAAAAAAAAATTTATATATATACAAGGATGAAATTGATAACTTCCTCCTTTTTGTTTTCAAAGTCTGTTAAAAAGCGACTCAAATTTTTAAATCACTGTCTTAGATGCACATGTGAATAATACCTTTATCATCAGTTTGATATCCTCCTTACTTCTTTCTCACGTCCTACTGTCAGAATTTGTGAAAA